>JBAMAV010000530.1:0-49183 GCA_037043315.1 Amiota communis
GACAACAGCAGCAGGAACAGCTACAACAAGGACATCAGCTGCCACAGGTACAAGAACACGAACAGCAGCAACAGCTCCAACAACAACAACTCCAAGTCCTGGAATTACCGCCAATGGCCGCTTTAGATGAAAAAACTTTATCCTTCATACAACAGCCGCAGCAAGAGCTAGAACAAGAAAAGCAGCAGGAGCAACAGCTACCACAAGAACAACTCCAAGTATCGGAATTACCGCCAATGGCCACTCATTGCAATTTTTCAGATGATGATTTAGGCATCATAGAAGAGATGCTGCAACAGATAAAACAACAAAAGCAGCAGGAAAAAAAGCAGCAGGAACAGCTACAACAAGGACATCAGCTGCCACAGATACAACAACACGAACAGCAGCAACAGCTCCAACAACAACAACTCCAAGTCCTGGAATTACCGCCAATGGCCACTCATTACAATTTTCCAGATGATGATTTAGGCATCATAGAAGAGATGCTGCAACAGAGAAAACTACAAAAGCAGCAGGAACAACAGCAGCAGGAACAGCTACAACAAGGTTATCAGCTGCCACAGGTACAACAACACCAACAGCAGCAACAGCAACAGCTTCAACAACAACAACTCCAAGTACAGGAATTACCACCAATGGCCGCTTTAGATGAAAAAAATGTATCCTTCATACAACAGCCGCAGCAACAGCAACAGCTAGAACAAGAAGAGCAGCAGGAACAACAGGTAAAGCTACAACGAGAAGAACATCTACGACAGCAATTCTTGGGTGGCAGTGCCCACTACACAGAAACTCTACATAACCATGGCAACTGCCATAACCTTCCTCTAGAAACTGTAGCCCCCTTGCAACTACAACAACAACAAGAACAGCAGCAACAACAACAAGAGCAGCAACAACAACAACAAGAAGATGAATATCAATATCTACGTCAGCAATTCTTGGGTGACATTGCCTTCTACCCACAAACACCATTATACAGTTGCCCAAGGGCAACTCTACATAACCATGGCAACTGCCATAACCATCCTCTACAAACTGGAGCCCCCTTGCAACTACAACAACAACAAGAACAGCAGCAACAACAAGAGCAGCAACAACATCAACAGATACAACAACAATCAATCAAGCAAAAAAGATTTAGGACATTGTTTTCTGAAGAACAGCTTTCCAGATTAAATTTTGAGTTTAAAGAAAATCATTATCCAAAGAGACTTTTCCGCAATGCCCTAGCTGCCGAATTAGGACTCAACGAAAAACAAGTACGATATTTCTTCCAAAACCGTAGAATGAAACTAAAATTACAGTCCAAGAAAGAGAAAAGTCATACAGATGGCAACTTTGTATTATCATTCAATTCAGTGACAGTGGAACCTGCACTGGATCAACAACTCGAAGATTTGAATTTCTGACAAACTTCACATATCATTTGGATTGGTTTTACCGGAGATATTCGGACGTCAAGAAGTAAATGGAACTTTGTATTCTTATTCTATAAACAGAAAACTCAATACTAAATGATTATAAGATGTATGTATGTATGTATGTATGTATATCCCGATTATTTTTAAATAAGTTTTTATAGTAAATAAATATTATTATTTTAAAGTATACTCGCTCGTTTTTTATCTGTAAAAATTATTTAACCTTACTCCATCATGTGTAAAACTTCTAAATGAAGAGCATTTCAAATTCCGATTCAAAACTGAACTAACTTATTCCTTATGCACGATATGATGAAAGCAGCGCAGACGCTTAGGTGTTGACCTTCGCCCTGTTGAGCCATACGCACTTCTTAATTCACTTTGATCACTTCATATGGCCTTAGAAAAGTACAATGATTTAAATTTCGTACGAACCAACGTAAATTGAAAATATCCAAATATCTTATAAAGTTATAACCTGTGATCTTTCTCGAAAGGAAAGAGTAATCATTCTCCACCAACACAGATTAGTAATAAAAAAATGAATAGGAACAAATTCAATATTCCGATACACCTTTTTGATGAGGTTCCTATTAATTATTATTCGTGGAATTCAACCTATTTCATCAATGTAGATAACATTAAAAACATATAGTCAAGTGTGAGTCCGACTATTAAATGAAGGGTTCCGTATCGTCGTGGAAGGTATGCTATGTAATTTTTGTTGTGGATACAATTTCGTTCGCTCCTACTTCTGAGCATTTCTAATTCTTTTGCAAATTTAAATCATTTCAATATGAGAACTGTTTCATCACACCACACTGCTATAATGCAGTGCATATAATGCATTATAGCAGTGTGGCAAATACAGGTTAACACAGAAAGAGACATTACTGACCCCCTAAAGTATACATATTCTTAATACAGGGAACACACAGAGACATCGCAGACCCCCTAAAGTACACATATTCTTGATCAGCTTGATGAAACGAGTTTATTTAGCCATGTCCTTCTGTACGTATGAAAACTAGTCCTACAGAAATGAAATTTTGCACAAAGGTTTATGTTTACTATACGCTGCACAGCCAGTCGGAATCTGCCAACCGTTGTACTTCCCATGCAAACTCAAATTCAAATTAATGTTCTTATTTGAAAAAATTTTTGTTTTTTGTCTTAGACACTATGACTGGCTTAACCACATTCATCAGCCTTAAACGTAAGTCAAATCAATAATAAAATATTTCTGCATGCTCTTTCACAGGAGTGTGAAGAGTATTTCATCTTTGGCATCAGTGATGCTAGCTACCTATCACAAAAACAGAATAGACTATGTTGTAATGTTTATCTTATAAATTTATTTTTATAAATTAGATGAGTTTTATTGCCTCATCTATCTGATCATCTCCTGTACTTTAAAAATTTGCAGTAGCCTTATTGTTGTCTTTTGGATCGAAGAACAGACCTGTCCGGAAAAAAGGTTAAAATGGCATCACTGTTTGGCATAGCCAAAAAGATAACCCTTTTTCTGGCTTAACTTTGTATTATTTTTACAGTTTTTGTCGTTATAGCAGCAATTAAATTACACACTCTGTGAAAATTTCAAGAGATCACTGACGGACGGACGGACTTCTTAGGCTTAGTAATAAGGTCTCGTTGGGTGCGTAACCACCCACCAAAATTTATAATCGACTATTCAAACTATCATGATGACTAATTCTAAATACAAGGATGCATTTTGTCTCTCCTGCAGACTCTGTCTGACTTTTCTACAATTTGGTTTTCAGATAACAAAATTACTTTTACTTTACCTTTGCTTACATAAGCATGCAATAATTTTGTGAAATTTTAAATTGACAATATTTAATTTATAAAATAACGTCAGTGCATTGACATTTTAATTCACTGATTTTTGTCAATTCATAGACCATAACATTAAATCTTTCTTTTTAATAATATATCTTCTAACTCTTGTCATTTGACATTTAAAATGTACGATGAACTGTGAACTTTAAATACTTTAATTAGATTTCATAATAAAATTCTTAGTATCCTATCATCAAAGCTTGAATCTCATTACAGAAAATGAAATCAAATAATTCTAAAATTAACTTAGAACGCAATAAACCATTTTAAATATAATTAATAATTTTGTTGTCAAGTTTCTTTTTATTTTTTTATTTTCTTGAATTCTGTTGATACTTGCCCCTTTGTCCCATGTTTAGTCATCTCTTATCTTATCTTAAGTAGGAATTCATGTTACGGTAATTAAACTCAATTTGAAGTAAATTTTTTTGAATTAAAAAAAAAAAAATTTCAACAAGAAAAGTATTAACACACACCTATTCACAGACACCCACAGATACACTTGTGCATACATATGTATGTACTCATATATCATCAAAATATTCCTTCCATCCCACACCCAAGCCGCTGGGCATCTTTGTACAGATGAAGGAGAAGCCTGAACTGAAGCTGAAACATGTTGAAGATGCTTACGAAATAAATGAGCCTGACATGGCATCAGTTAACGAGGAACACGACGAGTATGATGCTGATGATGGCAAGGACAACAAATGTCAGCGAGAGATGTTACTGATGCTGTCACTAAGGACATAATAATGTGGCCCTGTTATGTGTGTGGATATGTGTAAACCTATTAGGCAATACGCTGAAACGCCTTAGGGTGTGCTTCCTAACCTAGATGAGATGAGATGAGATGAGATGGGAATGCGAATGTTCTACCTTGACTTTGACTTGACTTGTTTGAGATACATGCAACATAACTTCTGTTCTGTTCTACATGGAATGAGTAATAAACATAGTGAATAGAGAGAGAGAGAGAGAGAGAGGAATGTGTAAGTGGGGGATTATGAGAATCCATTTTGAGTCAGTTCAAAAGTCAGAAATTCATATGAAGAATTTATGTGTGTCTTGAACTTTATGAATTTACGCTTGAGACACGCGTACAACGTCAATTTTTATATAAAAGTTCCTAATGTCAGTCAGTCAGTTAGGCAGCCAGTCATTCATACATTCGTTAATATCCTACAGGATCTAACTGACTGTCTTTACTGGTATTTCTCTCATACCATCTCAATTCTCAGTCTCCTGTTGTTGCTATTACTGGTATCTCATACCATCTAAAGTTCTCACTCTCCTGTTGTTGCTGTTGCTGGTATTATTATTTTTGTTGTTGCTGTTGTTGTTATTATGCGAATTAGCTAAAGTTGTGAGCAGCAATTCATAAATTTTGACAAATTCTATGATGCGTTAAAATGCCTTCATGGTTACAGAGAACGAAATAATAAAATTCCATGGAATGAAAGAAAAAGTTGTTCAGGCATAAAAGGTTAACGAGCGAACGCGAATTTCTTCTTATTTTATTGTTTAGTACTTTGGTATCACATGGCGTATGAATATTTTATGATTCTCACTTTGTTTGTGTGTGTGTGTGTGTGTGTTCGTGTGTTAGTGTGTGCAACAAACGAAAAGAAACTCAAATAAAGCAAAATGAGAAATTACACAATATAATAAAAATATCCTTTTTAGCTGTCATAATCACTTGTGCATTAAGGTTACTTTGGCAGGTCAAGAAATTAAGTACCCAAAAGTCGTCAAATTATTAAGATAATAATAATGATGATGATGATGAAGAATGGAGAAATGGAGAAATGAGGAAATCAAGGAATGAAATAAAAATGGCGACAACATTAATGCCGAAGACCATGATGATGATGTTGATGACATTATTTATGAGAAGCACAAACTCAAAGGCGTTAATCGATCTTCTGCCAAAGTTGGAAAAATGAAAAAAAAAAAAAAACCAAAGGATAGCCAAAAGTATGAATTGAAGAAGTAGGATGAATGGAAAAGCATAAACTCATAAGTGATTGAATGAATGGAAAAGAAATAAATAAAGTAGTATGAGAAAGGGAGATGTTCTAGATGAAATATGATAAATTATGACAAATTAATTTGGCACAGAAACGTGCAAAGCAAACACATTAAAGGACACTTTTCGTCTTCGATGTTTGTACAAACAAATAAATTGTATTTTCATGACCATAAAAGGACTCTATTCTACTACAACTTACATACTTCTCTCCCCCAATCTTCTTTTGGTTTCTTGTTCTCTTGTTTCTTTATATTGTTGGCTAACAATTCAATCGCAGGTAGAAATGAAAGGAAGATTGAGTGAGTGAGATATGGTGGAAAATATTATACTTTCAACACGCAATACAAAAACATAGTATGTAACACAACTAACACCATGAATGGGGGATAAAACATGCACAACACTCACCGCAATTTCCGATGTCGCATCACGGATACAATCACCAACATGTTACCCAGAATGGCTGCCAGTATGATGAAACCAATAATGAAACACTTGACGATGACAAATGTTAGGTGTGAATCGTCGTTGATGCCACGTGTTGGACCAGTAGCAATGCCCTCGGCCAATGGTGCTATACTACTGCCTAGGCTGGAACTAAAACTCCCAACGCTAACACCAGCAACACCATCAATGCTACCAGTTGGTGACACTGAACCCGGTGATGATGACGACGATGAGGAGGAGGACGCTGCCGCCGACTGGTCATCAACTAAGCCGCCATTAGCAACAAAATTCAAATATTTTGTATGCGTTGTTGTTGGATTGAGGTTTAGTAGGAACAATGGTGATGATGGTGTTAACAGACGTCGAGTATAGTCCTGGTTAGAGGACATTTCTTCTTGTTGTTGATGTTGTTGCTGCTGATGGTGTTGTTGCTGATGTGGTGTAAGTGTAGGTACACTTGTCGAGGTTAATAAAGCTGTGACTAAACTGGACATGGACATGGCGTTTACAGCATTGTTATTGTTATGGTTATTATTGTTGTTGTTCATATAGCTAAAGGTTGCTGTTTCAGTTGGGTTTATGTTTGGTGTCATAATAATAATGACAACGTGTTAGTTTTGTTATTATTTGCCTTACTTAAGTCCTCTCACATTTGTTTTTTCGCTTGTGTGCTTCTTATTTTCCGACACTTTATGTATCTCTCTCTCTCTCTGTATTTATCTCTGTGTTTTCACTTGTTTTTATTGTCGCTTTGGTGTTGTTATGGTAAATGTTTTTATTATTGCATTTTCATTACAAGTGAAATTCATTTGAGATTTACATCGTTGGTGGTTTTGCATTGTTTCAGTTTAGTTTCCCTTCTCCCCTCTCACAATACATAACTTTCTATCTTTCTCTTTCACTCTTTGTTGCACTATTTCATTTACTCTTTCATTTGACTGAAACAGAGTTTATAGTTTGTCGTTTTATGAATGAATGAATGAATGAGTGGGCGAATGACTCCCTTCTCCTGCGGTTGTTATTGTTGTTGCATAAACTTTGTGGTTCTTCTTCTTATTATTATTTTTGTTGGTTTTTAGTGAAATGTCACTTATCGTTGTTATTGTTTTATCATCAACATCATCCCCTCTTCAACATCCTCATATCCTCATCATCATCATCATCATAGTCGTCGTCGTTGTTGTCGCCTGAATTTATTTAGTTGTGATTTCTGTTTCTGTTTGTTTATTGTTTTTCCTCTTGTGTTATTGTTATTGTTATCCTTTATTCTTGTTCTATGTATGTGTGTGTGTACTTTGGCAAGAGTTAAATGTGTTGAAATTTGATTGTTTTTATTATCCTTTCATGTAAATGTGTATGTGTGTGTCGGAGATTTGATTGCAGTTGTTGCTTTTACTATTCTGGTAAAAATTCTTATTGTTTTTATTGTTATTCAATGCTTCTCCTATATCCGTTTCCGTTATCCGCTTTCCCTTCTTTACTCGTTGACAGTGTTGTCTTTGCTCCTTTTCCAGTATACTATTTGTTGTTGCTTGTAGATCCTTTCTTCTTCTTGTTATTGTTGTTCTTGTTGTTTTAGTGGCTTTTGGTTTTTGTGGTGAGAAATAAATTGTTTCATTTTCTGTAATAAAAAATGTGAGTAAATTGAAAGAAAAACTATTATTATTTTTAGTACTACACATGTTACAAATTTATTATCATTTTATTTACTATGTAGTTTTCTCAATTCATCAACTTAAATATCTTCATTATCATATCAATTCAATAAATATTTTGTTTAATATATAGGATAGGATGGACAGACTACATCCAACCATTTTAATGGGACCCCAACTTAGAAGATGCAACCGTTTTCTCAAGAAACCTTTCTTCAAAGATCTAGTCAAACTTGTCACTGTGAGACTTGGCTTTTTTTTATACAAGTAGATTCTGCTAGTTGGTTTCAAAGGCGCAGAGATCACAATGAGACCAACTAAAATCCCTTATCGAATGCTCAAATTATTTTCTCCCTCATTGCACCTATGTATACACATATTTTCTTTCAAATTTCGAAATGTTCTTAAAGTTGTTTCCTTGCAACACACATACATACATTCCACTTGCTCATACTGAGAAATAATTTTAAGTTTAAAAGTCTACTTTATTTGGCTAAACAAATGAGAAAGATGGAAAAACAATTACATAAGAGTAAAAGAGAAAAAAGATAAATTAAGATTGAGTGTTTGCATGCAAATGATGTCAGCTTCCTACCAAAGACTATGAAATGAATATAATTCCACAGTCTTTGCAATAAGTGAGTGCATGCATACATTCATACAAGAACTAACACTCTTCATATTTGATCTCTCTGAACACCTAGAGTTGCAAATGCTTAACTCTTCTGCTTGCAACATCACAATCAATGCAACCAAACACTACTCTCTCAAAGCAACAAAAGCATATCGCTCACCTTCAACAAAGCCTATGAAAAAGTTTCATAGTACTATTTGCCTTTACTCACATGAGAGCAGCTTAGTTACTCTCGCAACATAATTTCGTCTTGTTTCACTCTCATAAGAGCAGCTTTGTTACTCTCGCAGCAAAGACAGATAGTCTTTGTCGGGATTTCATTGTGATCGGTTGATCGGTTAAGCAGTTCGTGTCCGTATTTTGTGATTTGTGAAAAGTTAATTAATTTAGTATTTAATGCAAATATTATTACATTAAAATATTATCAAACTGTGTACAAAGTGTTAATTTATAAATTGACGATATTTTCAAGTTGAAAAATAATGAAATTATGTGTTTAAATTATGTTTTAAACTGGCATCAAAATCAATTGATTGCATTTGTGTGTGTGTGTGTTTTAGTGCCGGTAAGCATATGCAAGAGTGATGCGCAACATGTTTTTCGTATGCTAAAAAGATAACCATAAAGTTGTTGCGATTTCTTTATGTGCGGTACCGTTACTTATTTGTGCAGTGGCATTGTGTTGTTGTTCATTTCGAAAACTAGCTTCGCATATTGGTTTTCGAAACGAATTCGAAGTGAATTCGAATCGAATTTTTGAGCATTGTTGTTTTCATCACGTGATACTATTTTGCAATTGAGCGAGCGTGTGATCGAGCGACGTGCGTATTCTATGCAGGGAGTGGAAATATAAATTTGGGTAAGTTTGTATTTCTTTCTCTTTTGCTCTTTTGATATGCTTTTGAAATTTGTTCACAATTCCACTATTGTCTTGAGGGAGTTTTGTTATTTTTAAAAAGAACATTTGATTATTACATATTTCTGTAGTTTGCAGTAGTGGCTCTGCATATTTGAATTTAACGAAGCATTAATATAAGAAAAGTGAATTTTATTTAATCATTGTCAATACAAAAACTAATATTCTTCTTATAAATATAATATTTGACTATTTCTTGGTATCATATGTATTATACTATGATATGATATTAACAATATTATTTACTAGCTTGTGCCCTTGACTTCGCACCCAACGATTCAGATAGAAAATGAAATTTTAGCAATTTTACTAATCCTATCGTGCCGTATATTTCTGTTAATTCATTCTTAATTTTACACTCTAAGTTCCCATTTTCACATATTCAAAATACAGACCTATTCAACAGAACAATTATTATTTATAATTATTGTCAGTAGGTCACTGAATGTATGCGATATGCTTATGCTGCTTTGGGAGATCAATGAGTGGTTGCATTGAAAAGGTGCAATAGAGCAAAGCAATTGTACTCAGTGACTTACCACTTGAACAATAATATTAATAAGCTCACCCTGTTCATAATAAACATACAGGACAGACCCCAAATAATCAGTCAGGCTACCTGCCTTTACTCAATTATACACGATTTTTCAACGTGAATAAATAAATTTTTCTAAAAATTTTGTTCCAAAATCATTTGTTTTTCATATCAGTACAAATCATCAGATATTTTTCTAACAATTTGTAAAGATGGGCACTGGGACTATTACCAAATTGATACTGCATTCCCCACCAAAGTTAGGCTTCATAGTGGACGCTCTATTGGATTTTGGAAGCCAATGACCCCATATTTTTCCACTCCTTCCCCTGATATTGTGACTCTGACAGGCTAAATCTGGGTCATGTTTTGATTCATCATCTGGCTGAATGATCTCTTCAAGCTTTGGATTCGGAATGGCTCCACAACGACGTTTAAAAAATGAGTTTCTTGCCTGAGTTTGTTATGGGACCCTATATTCTAAATAGGAAAACAAATGTCTGGCTGGTAAAGTATCCTCCGGTACAATATCGGCCATTACACCTGGAATTTGAGAATCTAGAAGGAAAAAAAAGAAAATTCCAGGTGTAATTTGATGAAAATACATATTTTCTTTCAAATTGCGAAATGTTCTTAAAGTTGTTTCCTTGCAACACACATACATACATTCCACTTGCTCATACTGAGAAATAAAATTAAGTTTTAAAGTCTACTTTATTTGGCTAAACAAATGAGAAAGATGGAAAAACAATTACATAAGAGTGAAAGAGAAAAAAGATAAAATAAGATTGAGTGTTTGCATGCAAGTGAAGTCAGCTTCCTACCAAAGACTATGAAATGAATATAATATCCACAGTCTTTGCAATAAGTGAGTGCATGCATACATTCATACAAAAACTAACACTCTTCATATTTGATCTCTCTGAACACCTAAAGTTGCAAATGCTTAACTCTTCTGCTTGCAACATCACAATCAATGCAACCAAACACTACTCTCTCAAAGCAACAAAAGCATATCGCTCACCTTCAACAAAGCCTATGAAAAAGTTTCATAGTACTATTTGCCTTTACTCACATGAGAGCAGCTTAGTTACTCTCGCAACATAATTTTGTCTTGTTTCACTCTCATAAGAGCAGCTTTGTTACTCTCGCAGCAAAGACAGATAGTCTTTGTCGGGATTTCATTGTGATCGGTTGATCGGTTAAGCAGTTCGTGTCCGTATTTTGTGATTTGTGAAAAGTTAATTAATTTAGTATTTAATGCAAATATTATTACATTAAAATATTATCAAACTGTGTACAAAGTGTTAATTTATAAATTGACGATATTTTCAAGTTGAAAAATAATGAAATTATGTGTTTAAATTATGTTTTAAACTGGCATCAAAATCAATTGATTGCATTTGTGTGTGTGTGTTTTTTAGTGCCGGTAAGCATATGCAAGAGTGATGCGCAACATGTTTTTCGTATGCAAAAAAGAATAACCACAAAGTTATTGCGATTTCTTTATGTGCGGTACCGTTACTTATTTGTGCAGTGGCATTGTGTTGTTGTTCATTTCGAAAACTAACTTCGCATATTGGTTTTCGAAACGAATTCGAAGTGAATTCGAATCGAATTTTTGTGCATTGTTGTTTTCATCATGTGATACTACTTTGCAATTGAGCGAGCGTGTGATCGAGCGACGTGCGTATTCTATGCAGGGAGTGGAAATGTAAATTTGGGTAAGTTTGTAATTATTTTGCTTTTGCTCTTTTGATATGCTTTTGAAATTTGTTCACAATTCTACTATTGTCTTGAGGGAGTTTTGTTATTTTTAAAAAGAAAATTTGATTATTACATATTTCTGTAGTTTGCAGTAGTGGCTCTGCATATTTGAATTTAACGAAGCATTAATATAAGAAAAGTGAATTTTATTTAATCATTGTCAATACAAAAACTAATATTCTTCTTATAAATATAATATTTGACTATTTCTTGGTATCATATGTATTATACTATACTTATACTTCGCACCCAACGATTCAGATAGAAAATGAAATTTTAGCAATTTTACTAATCTTATCGTGCCGTATATTTCTGTTAATTCATTCTTAATTTTACACTCTAAGTTCCCATTTTCACATATTTAAAATACAGACCTATTCAACAGAACAATTATTATTTATAATTATTGTCAGTAGGTCACTGAATGTATGCGATATGCTTATGCTGCTTTGGGAGATCAATGAGTGGTTGCATTGAAAAGGTGCATTTGAGCAAAGCAATTGTACTCAGTGGCTTACCACTTGAACAATAATATTAATAAGCTCACCCTGTTCATATTTTAATGGAAAGTATATTGCTCTAAGCATACGGGACAGACCCCAAATAATCAGTCAGGCTAACCTGCCTTTACTCAATCATACACGTTTTTTCAACGTGAATAAATAAATTTTTCCTTCCCCTGATATTGTGACTCTGACAGCTAAATCTGGGTCATGTTTTGATTCATCATCTGGCTGAATGATCTCTTCAAGCTTTGGATTCGGAATGGCTCCACAACGACGTTTAAAATAAGAGTTTCTGGCCTTACTTTATTATGGGACCCTATATTCTAACTAGGAAAACGAATGTCTGGCTGGTAAAGTATCCTCCGGTAAAATATCGGCCATTACACCTGGAATTTGAGAATCTAGAAGGAAAAAAAAAAGAAAATTCCAGGTGTAATTTGATGAAAATTTTCTCGATATGAGTATTAATCTTGATTCATTCTAAAAATTCTTTGCAAATCTTATTAATCCACCTTCTATGCAATAGCAATAGAATCTCAGTTATTGTAGAGATTGCAAACATGAATTTTTATATGAAAAAGAACATTTAATCCACCATTAAAAACTCTTAGGATTGAAATATCTAAAAATGACACAACATTTCTAGCAGTTTCTCCTATGCATTGTCCTTAAACTTATAATATTCTTGTTTGTACATGTATTGTATTATACAATATATAAGATTTATGATTTTGACAGGACTTGTTGTACCCACATGCACATGTGTTGTTTCTATGTATTTCTATTTCAATGAATTCCTTGCTTCATGCACGTGTGTTGTATCTTTTTATGATTGAAAATGAGATTATATTGTATTACAACAAAAAAAAAACTGCTGAGTTGGTTACAAATGAAAATCTCTTTAAGAAATTTCATATAAATTCGCATAAGGTCTTTGGGAAAAGTCTTGTGAAAAATCTCTTCCCGCCAACAAGAACAAAAAGCTTTCACACTCAACCAAGCAGAAGCCACACGAAATTCATTTCTTACACTTCAATTCAGCATAATTCATAACCTCAAGCAGCTAACAACAATCACACAATCACAACCACAAGAAACAACTTTAGCAAGAAGAATAAGCAGAAATAAAACATGATGAAGGAGGAGCAGCAAATGAAGGAGGTGAAGATGGAGATGAAGAAGCCAAGTAAAGTAATTCAACGTCAAATAAGCAAATAAACGACAATTGAAATTTAAACAAAAATCCTTAAATATCTATTTGCATGGCAGAATCTGCTCCTACAAGAATGCTATATTAAGCTGTAACCAGGGAGGAGTGGATTCTAGAATCGGCAACTGCCAATCTCCGCTCAATTGGTTAAATGCGGCATAAACAGTGAAAACGCAGCCTGTCTAGATGCCACGAGACTTAAAATTCGCATCCTTCCTTCCTTCCATCCATCCATCCGTTTATCGTTACTCCCTCCCTCCTTTGTGTATGATTTCTTCTTTGCATTATGGTGTGTGCTTGCTCATTAAGGCATAGAAATCACAGCTGAGAATAAGAAAATCTCTGTACCGCACACATAACGTGTTAAATTATCATCATCATTATCATCAACTCGCACAACAAAAACATTAGCAGCGGGAGCAATGAGTGTCACAATGTCTGATGATGGAGATGAAATGGAAATGATAAAGAAGTTGGTCTGGGGAGTACTAGTAGTATTGGTGATTATCATTAGCAACATCAATTTTGACAAAAATGATATTTATTTCATGATTTACCCAATGCTAAAGCTACAAAGCTGTGTCATTTTTCCTAGGGAACTTCCCTCTGATATTAAAGCAGCAGCAGCAGAAGCAGCATCTGGCATGTGTCTCAAGCTTAGAACAAACAAATGTATCTGTGTATCTTTTATAACTGGCGGCGGCATTCACTTGCCTGATATCCTCAAGGGTATGATTGTCACTTTGTTGTTGGTTCGTTGCTTGGTTGTGTATGTTGGATGAAGCCTAACTAAATTTCCGAAAAGCTACCGAAAATCTTATTAGATTCACGTGTCAGTTAGTTGTGTGTATACTTTTTTGAATGGTGTCAATGATTATTTCTTTGTACAATAAATATCTCAAAGCAAGGCATCATCATTTAGAGGCCCTTGTGGTATCTCAATGTATACAAATCTACAAATCTAATAGAATTGTAACGAAACGAATTGAATTGAATTGAGTGAGCTTTGTATTAGTAGATTTGGTTTTGTGTTTTGGGTTTTGATAGGTTTCTGAAGTGAACCGAGCGTCATTCAGTCCTATGTGCATATTCGTACGTGCACAAAGCATGAACTGAAAACTAAAAAAGGAAAAGTACTAAAAACAACATTTGCTTGTACCTTGTACTATCATTCAACAATAGTATAAGTAGTCACAGGGCATAAGAAAATAAAGGAGCAAAGAAACTAGAGGACAAGCGATGAGGCATCATCAAATGGAAAATTCAAATACAAATACGAAAAATATGTGTACATATCTCTAGAATAGTAAAGGACACAACAACAAAAACAAAACTGTTAACCCAACTAAAATGCAAACAAAGGCAAAAGCAAACGATCGAACAAAGAACCTTGCCACATAGGATAAACTGAGTGTGTCAGTGAGTGTGTCCTGGTGGGTGTTTGGATGAAGGAAAGCAGGATTTCTACAGACAGCAGCACCTGCAGGGAAAATGAATTTTATGCGGTTTTTATGTCAGCAATGGAGAGACCAGGACCAAAGAATATACAGAACACATACCCAACACACAAGTTCACATAATGATGATGATGGTGATGGGACAGCAACCACATAGTACAAAGCAAACGCGACTCAAGTGAACTTTAAATCAATAATACGAGAACAAAAAGGCATAATAAAAGAAAAGAAGAATGAAAAAGGAGCACAAGAAAAACCAAAAAATATTAAATTCAGTTATCACAAAGCTTAAATACTCTTTAACTAAGATAGGATCAGACAGACAGGTGGGTCGCCGAGGGAAGTTATATAAAATTGAGAAAGACTCTTAAGTCATAACGTTTAATTTGAATGGGAAATTTTATACTTATACTTACATTAATTTAATAGATAGAAGGTGTTTATGTGCCCAATGTGACATGCAATTTACAATTTAAAGACGCTGAGTTCAAATGTGAAGAAGTTTATCAAGCCAATGCTTTATTTTTTATAAAGAACTATGGCACTACTAAGGCCTTTGGCTTTGTTAGATTATTTTATGAAATATATCAGAACTCAGCAATTTGAAATTGAAATACTAAAAAGAATTAATATTATTTTGTATATTTTGTGCCATTTATCCTTTTAACCTATGTACTCTGTATCTCGACAATAGTGCAATATATCGGGTCCAAAACTATACTATAATCCAAGCCGGAACCAACCATACACATACACATTTCATTGCAATCAGATGAACGGTATTACAACGCATGATGAACGACCAAACAAACAAACATTGTTTTATATATAAGTACATATTAGATATTGATACGATCAATCATTCTAACTTTGACATTCGCATGATATTCATATGTAACATATGTTGATTCGAGTTTGGATGTTTTTGAAAAATTGTCCCAAAGGTAGCATTTGGCCGGTTAAAATCGGTATGGGCAAATTCACAAATCTCCAGACGCACGAAATAGCGAATATTCACCGCATGCGTGAAATCGACGCTACTTTACGGAAGCGAAACATGTCTGGTCTCGAACTCCATCACGCAGAGACTTCAAGCTCTCGTTAACAAGTGTTTAAGGATCATATGCAGAATATTCTGGGTTAACACTATTTCCAACGAGGCACTATGTCGTCTAACAAATGAGGAGCCTATACTGTAACAGATTAAGCGTAGAGGAAGTGGCGCTGGATTGGCCACACGCTAAGAAAGCCGCCAGAATGCATCACGAGAATGTCGCTCGAATGGAACCAAAGAACACTTGGAGAAGATCAACCTTGCGGGAACTAGCTGAATCGTGTACGATGGAGAAGTTTTTTGGAGGCCCTATGCTCCAAAATATAAAAAAAAAAAAAAATTCTGATAGACTGTGTAAGAAATTATGGTTGTCTATCTTAAAAACTGAATTTTAGAATGAAATGATTTGGCCGATTGCTATTGCAATTTTCACCATGGAATTCTAAGTTATATTATAAAATTTCCAAAAGGCATTTGCACCGCATCCAACTCAAACCTAGCAATTCTTTCAGTCCAAGCTAATACGGAGGTGCTCAGTGGTTTGTTTGTAAAAGAAGACATTTCATTAGATGGGAGAACTATCAAAAGAAATCAATCTGTTGGACAACAGCATACAAACTAGGCAACTGAAAAGGCAACACCTCCTAAAACTCATCTCATCTTGCTACAGTGACTTGCAACATATGATAAAATTCGCTGGTTGTCTTTATAATTTCCTAACAACAATTTATTTATTTATTAGAACTAATATTATAATTATAATTATAAATTATTGCCTAGTTATTGTTAATATAACTTCAGCTCGGGAGAGAGTTACGAAGGATAAGAGGAAAAATTAGTAAACAGCAGGACCAGATTTGAGCAGGAATCGAACCCGTGACTCTATAATATCAGCTCGGCGGACTAACTTTCGAGCCAACACGCCAATCTACAACAATTTATTATTGCATATATCTATTTTGCATCTAGAAGTTTTATTGATTCAATTATTCCGATTCTGTATGTGTTTGAAGCCTTAGAAGACTCTGTACTAGATTTCAGTTTTGATTTTAAAGGAACACACGTTCTCCAGAACCTTAAGTTAGTTACACTTAAAAAAACTAAGTTAAAGATGAAGCAATGGCTACTAAAGCATTCAGCTTAGCTATATGAATAATAACAATAACTCCACTCCCCAGGGTCTGCTACCAAGTTCAAACCAAAAATTGTTACAGGTAGACACCTAAACTTTTAGTGTTTTTTCAATTGAAGACCATGCAGTTTTCACTATAAATTGTATAGATCCTTTAGTGAAATTCTAAAAGTCTCTTTTGCTACTGCTACAAACATTTAAGCAAATTGATAATGCCATTCATCCTTAATGTGTAGGGTGTACTACATGGGTACACTGTTGATGGTTTTATTATTCTTTGTGGCTGCTTCTTCAAAAATAAAAAAGAAGAAGTCTAGCGATTGCAGTGCATCGATGACAATACTAACAACAGCAGCAGGAGCAGCAACAACACAAACACAATGCGCAATACACTCAAACACACAGCATAATACCATTTTGAATTGAAGGACTCATTGACAAAGCAAACGAGCATGAATGGTACCTAAAGTATAGGGTATAGTAGTAGTAATAGAAATAGAAAGTGATAAAGAAAAGAAGCTAAAAAAGCAGGACAATCAAAACTAAGCACAAGCAAGGATACTGAAGAAGAAATCTGTTCTGGAGAAGAACACCAAACCAAACCAAATCAAACCAATAAACTCAATACTACTCGTTCAAAATACATCAATGGAGGGATAAGGATTTTTTGTTTTTTTGTGTTTTTTTTTTACCTCCTTTCATTCTTTTCAAATCATACTTTGCTACCTTGGCTTAGTATGTTTCCCATCCCCTTAAAGAGAGAGCCACCACACCTTGACTGCTTTTGAATTGAATTGTGTCCTATCTTCTTATGACTCTTATTTGCTAACAAAAGTATTATAAAAAAAGAAAATATCTCGTATTTTTTCACTTATTTACTTTTGGGATTCATCCATTCACTTTCACTTTTACTTACTCATTCACTCAAACATTTATACATTCTTTGATTCATTCATGGTTGATGCTGCTGCCACCTGAGTCATTGTTTGTTGTTAAGTTGCAACTGTGAATTGAAGTGTGGCATTCCCCTGTTACCCTTCCTACTACTTGTCTCTATTATTCTCTTGCTACTAATGGTGGCGTGTGACAACATTTTGACAATGAAAACAGTAACAAAACCATGGTTTTTAGTTATTATTCTTTTTTCTTATTTGCATTTCACTCGCGTTTATTTACAGCTGAGCCTGGTCTGAATGCCTGAATGCCTGCCTGCCTAATGTTTGTTTGAATTTGTCTTTAATTTCGCTTTAGGGTTTGAGTGAGGTCAGTTTGGTTATTCGCTCACTCGGTCGCTAGTTTGTTTGTTTGTTTGTTTGCTTCCTTATTTGCTCTTATTGCCAACCTACACTTTCTCTTTCCTTTATCTTTATGTGTTGCACGTTGGCAACACTTTCTAAGTTTGTTTACTTAAACTCACCTATGTAGGAAGGAGCAAATGGATTTGTTGGGTTGGTTTGGGTTGGTTTCGCTGGTTCCTTGGTTGGTTGGTTACTTGTATATTTCTCTCTGTCAAAAGTTTTGCCTCACTTACTTTGATGCGCAGCTCACTTTAATTATTGCTTAAGCTTAAGTAGTAGTAGTAAGTAGTAGTAGTAGTTAGCTCAGCTCAGCTCAGTTTGCTTAGCTCTATCTGAATATTTTATACTACTTCTTTCAATTCAGATACATGATCTCATACTCCTTATACCTTTCACTTACTTACTACTTACATTACCCACTTTCTTTCCCTGAGTGTTTTCTTTTTTTTTTTTGTTCTTATTCCTGCTGCTGTTGCTGCTGCTGCTGTTGCGACGCTTGAGTATTTTTTAATTAATTTTTAATTTATGCGCGCAGGTTTTTCCTTTTCCTTTAGTTTCCTCCTTTTGCCTTTGCCTTTACCACTGCCATTGCTTTGCTTTGATTCGATTCAACTAAATGTAATTCTGTGCTTCTTAATCTTATTCTGTTTCCCGTTCTGCTTTCGTTGGTTTTACATTAAATTCGACTTTGCTGCTTAAATTGCATTTTTTTTCTTTTATTTAGCATTTTTTTACATTTTTTTTCATTTCCCATTTTGATGTAACAATCAAAAAAACAAAAAGAATCAAAAGTTAAAGCACGGAGTTGAGAAAGAAGAAATACACTTAATGGTCTATGTTCTTCTTTGGCGTTTGGGTTCATTTATCATGCTTTAGACAATAAATTCATGAATATTTTTGTGTTCATTCTTTGAATCTAATTGACTGCCAATGGAAAATGGAATGGTTGTCATTTGTATTTATACTTATAAAAAACAAAAAGGAAAAACCCAAAACACAACAATAAAAAAAAAATGGGAAAAATTCCTGATGAAATCGTAACAATTGTAAGCCTACAGAAACAATGAATAAAAATGATGTGATGGTATGTATGATGAAGAACAAACTAATTGGTCAAATATTTGCCTAAAAGTATGCAATGACATGCAAACAGAAATGTCATAGAAACGAAACACCAACCACCAAGGGAATATAGTCTATGGCATGGTAATATGAAACAAATAACAAAGAAGTGAGAGAAAGTGATCAATAGATAACAAAACAGATAGATAGAACAGTAAGTAAAAAATGTATGAAGGGGAGCGTTAGAAAGAACAAACAAAAGATAACAAACCACTTGAAATAATACAAAAGAAAAAATCTTCTTTAGAAAAACAAACGAACCAAGAAACGACAAACGAACTGAATGAATGAATGAACTGAACTGGACTGAACTGAAAAGTAAAAGCAAGTAAATATAAAGTTGTTATTTTAATTTTAAATAGGCCAAGTTGTTTCTGTTAGTAATTTATGCAGGCAACATAGCCTAGGCAAGGAATATTTGATCACAATGATGACAATGATGATGATGACAATAATGACAAGAAGTTGAAGGTTGAAACACTACAAAACAACTTCAACTATTGTATTGTACTTTGATGGGATTTGGTAATAAGAATGCTGAAGCAGAACCTTGAAAGACATATGTATGTACGAAATTTTCTTGTCTACTTAAGATCAAGGAAATGAGTAAACAAATCTCTCTTAGCTTATAATATGAGAAGAGAATTGCGCGTTTTAATTGGTTTCGATGAAAAAACCAACGATATGAACTTGATTGTAAGTAGTATTTGGTTCAATGTTGTTGTTTATTTTGACCATCGCGTTGTCCATCAACCTATAGGGAATAATATAAGACAGTTTTTCACCTTGAAATGTCAGTGTACCAGCAATATGAAACTAACCATAAGCCAGAAAACAAAAACCATGGCCAATGCCAATAACAAGAATAATAAACAATACTCGTACAAGTTGAAACTTAAAGCAAGCGTCGTCCTTCATGAACAAAACTCCGACCATTTTGTGAATTGGTAAAATAAAGAATGAAGCTCTAAGAGCTCAGACCGTCCATCACTCACTCAATCGAAACGTGAAACATGAAGGTTCATTTATTCATATTAAACTTGTACATACATATATGTGCTTCTTCTCCTACTACTACCTCTACACTACTTAGTGTTTTATTCTTCTTCATTTTTTATATTTTTATTTATTATTATTTTTGTATTTTTCTTTATTTACCACACGCTGATTATGACATGTAATGGCAATAGCCATAGCCATAGTCATAGAGCTGGGAGTCGAAGTCAAAGCCAAAGCCAAAGCCTGAATGGCAGACACGCCCGATTCAAATATATTAGAAATTATTATAGTGTAGTGTTTATTACAGCAACACCAATAGCAACAATAACAACACACACAATAGTATTATGAACCATATAAAGAACAACAATAAGTATCGCGTGTTATTGTTTGGTTTATAAAATGGTAAATTATTGTAAACTGAGCCAACATCATCAGTACAACACAACACAACAAAAACAATGAAAATTTGAAGGCTCAGCTAAATTTCCATATTAAATTGCAAAACACAAAAAGCAAAAAAGCACATTATTAGATTTTTATCCAAAAAAATTGGATAACGGAAAGAAATTGGAAATTGTTATATCCACAAACTAATTTTCAAACAAATTTCCCTCTTCCTCAATAAATGAAAATATTTTCAATACTCGTACAACAATCAACAGAAAAAAAATAAAAAATATTGGATAATGATATTCGTTCTTTTTATAGCGGTCAATAGGAAAATTTTAGAATGGAATAGGGAAGCTGTATGAAGTAACATCTGCTTTTAAGGTTTTTTCATATTTTATAACTAAATACAGTTCGTTTGTTATTGTTGCTGTTGTTGTTATTATTATTATGATTATTGTTGTTGTTGTTGCCAATGATGTTAGCCAAAAAGCCAGAAAGAAAGAAAAAAAAAACAACAAAATTCAATGCATAATTTAGAACGAAAGATTCGTTTATACCTTTTTACTCTACTTATGTTAGATAAGAGTGAAAATACTATTGTAGTGTGAATGAATGTTATTAGCATTTTGTCATGATGTTTGTGATAGATTAAAGTAGTGATTTTGGCAAACACAACATCATGTTTTTTGTAGATAAATACAAGTAGTAGAAATTATCAACTTGTGGAGAGGAAATATGTAATACAAAAATCTACTTTCATTTGTTGCCTGTCACTTTCAATGAGAACTACTATTCTTTTATTTGTTAAAATTTTGTATTATGCTAAACATGTTTACAAAGATTTTTTTTGATTTATTCTAATATAAATTACTTCAAACCTTGAAAAGTGGAAGGTATAGTTTTCATACAAACATAGTATTATTGTGTTATTCATAAATATGAATAGTTAGTCAAGATTTTATAATGGAAATAAATAATTTATTAAAATAAGTTGCAGCCAAGTCCTTTTAGAACAATCTGTCCAACAAATTTATACTGATTAGAAGAATCATTTATAATATTTATGAGTATGTAAGCATGAGACAAATTAATTAATTTTTTTTGGAGATTTCTCCTTCTTTTTTAATTTAGCAGGAAAACTTCACACAACATTACTCGTAGTCACTTCAATAATAGGATTGTTAAGATTCTCCCCCAATCAAGGTTCTTCAAAATTCCATAGATGGTAAGAACCAAAAGGAAAAACGACAGAATTGTTATCTTTCAAGTCACCAAAGGAAGAGCAGTTCAGAAAGTCAGTAAATTTTTGTAAGTCTAGTAAGCATGTGGAGTCAGTAGGAAAATAGAATGGAAGGACAGATGGCATTTTTAATCAATTTATAAGTAGTAAATTCATGTGGACTTGCGTCTCTGTTCTTTTGGCAATTAAGTCATGAGGAGACTTCAATGGCCTTTTATACCCTGACGCTGCCTATCGCTTACAGATTCGATTCGGATAGCAACATTTGAGAAATGTCATATTGAATATTCTGTTAGATTCCAGAAACACAACAACTATAGTGGTACGGCATTGGGGTATCCTAAATTCAATTGTTTAGGGAAAAATTTAACTAAACGCTATTCATAAACTTACATATTTTGTATAGATAATTTCATGAAGGGTAATCAGGGGCACATAAAATTTGGTAGTTCGCTAGAGAAAGAGTAGGACACATTGTTGTGTTTCTGCTATCATAATAGATCAAATATGGTTTAACTATGTTGATCTTATAACTTTTACCAAACCAAATCCAAAGATTTAACTTATATTTTATCAATCGATAGTTTCCATACGTATAAATGGACAATCTATATATATATATAATCGTAGGCCTTTTCGTGCCTGTGCACGCTAATCTCAGAAACGGCTTAAACTATTTGAATGCCGTTTTGACTGGTGTATTGTAGCAAGCTTCGTTTACTTCGACTTACTACATCAAAAGATATTTATATTTTTAATTCTGTTGCCTACTTTTTGGATGATTTTCGAATGTGTTTCTCTTTAGCTGCGGGGAAACATTAAAGATCTGATAATTAGGGAATAGATGACAAAACACGCTATTACAAACATATTTCGAATAACACGCGTTCGAAGTCGGGGACAGAGCTAATAAACAATAAAAATATCAGTTTTATTTAAGTATCAATTCATTTTGTAATATATGACTGTGTTTATCGGAAAGAACTCTGTAAGGTTTTAGTCAGTGTAAGCCATAGTAGAAGATTATAAGGAGTAGAGAAGCGCTTGCTTTGATAACAATGGACTACAACATCCAACCTATAAGGCTGTCAAGTTTGAAGAAGTCATATATACTAAGATAACATGCACTTATCTTCACCTGGGTAGCGGTACTGCAGTCAAGCTTGAAAACAAGCGGTACCTCGGCAGCGCAGTTGTCGTTGCTAATATTGCTTTATATTGCTTGATAGGGCAGGTGAACTAGTAAGTCTGATATAAATACTGAAAGAAGCATAATGTGCTTTGGTTTCCTTCTCTAATTTCAGTAATTTGCAATATCCCAGGAACCAAATGCACATAGTACAGCTCCCTATATTGCTATAAACTCAGATTTTATTAATATAATTAATTAACTAATTAACAAGTCATTAAAAAAGTAAAAAAAAAAGTATGAAAACAGTGTCCGAGTCGTCTTAACTTGCGCCTGATATTGTTAGCTTTCATTTCGCAAGTGAACTCAAAACTGAATTACAATGTTCTTCTATATAATGTATCCTATGTTGCCTAGCGCTAACATATTTTTCAGTGGAAGTGATTCATCCAACCAACCAATTTCTATATCAAAAGAACATAAAACTTAAAAACAGAAAGATTGGATTACTATTCATAGTTATATGAATTTTATTTCTTTTTTGGAAAAAAAATCATTAAATGTGAAAGGTATTTCTTCTTCGTTGGAACTGAAGTTAATAGTACTTATGGTATGCAATATGTTTTTTGTTTAGGTTTTTTTTTTTTTTGGAAAAACCCCAATAAGTGAATGAGATAAAATACTCACTAAAAATGTCATAGTGCGCCATTTTGTATGCTTGTCTATTTACGAATATGTGTGTTCATTTTTGTTGTTCGTTTTATGGATGCTGTGCATTTTGTTGCTCCAATATATTATGTAAACGAAAATATAGGAATGAAATAGGAGGAAATAAGAGGTTAGAAATAACAACATGATTTTTGTGGCTAACAGCTTTTGATTATTTAAATATGATGACTAACAATAGCAACAACATCTCCAATTATAAAATGAATGCAAAATATTTGCCAAAAAAGCGAAAATAAAATGAAATACAAAATGGCATTTCTACTCTCATGTTGGCAACATTTGTAACTAATTAAAGGCTAAAAATATTTAAAAAAAAAAACAAAAATCTTCTTGGCCTATTAGAGAGCACATTTGATACATAATATATAATAATGATGATAAAAATGATGATGATGATAATGATATACGAATTAAACAAAGTAATTATGTTTAAATGAATATAAATTGCATAATTAAATGTACTATTATACTTCATCAGCTTTTGTCCTTAAGCAAACATTTTCATTCATTCATATTTCTGTTGCTTTGTCAATACACTTTCCTTTTGTTGGATTCTTTTGCAAATATCACGTATACGCCGCCGTGTGAATTTACTTATAATATTTTATGCATTTTTTTTAACTTAATTTTTTATGCATTTTTCTGACATACTATCTGCTGGAGTTAAGAGGCGGAAAGGAAAAAAGCAAAGCGCTTGTGGTTACACCACATAAAAAAGGACTAAGGGCAAATTTTCATATACAATAAAATAAATTTTTGTTTCTTTATTTTTCATAGTATACTCGTATAACTCGTATATTTTTTTTTGTTATGAGCTTCACATACTCGTACGTTCAAATACATTTTATCACGCTTACCATATGTTGGTTGATTATGGAAAGAAAAAGAAGCACCAGTACCAGAAGCAGCAGTAGCAAAGGCAAGAAGAAGGCACAAAAGGGTGGTTGGTAATGGAAAGAGAAGGAAATAACAAAAGAGTCCTTCAATTGTTGGCATTCATAATTTATTTGACAAAGTGCAAACAAAAGCCACACAAACGAACACACACACACACATATGCATAGTCATATACATAGACGGACATACTACACACAGAGATAGAGGGAAAGGGAGGGCTTTATGTAGTGATAGAGAGAGATAGAGTGAGAAAGAAACAGTTCACATATGAGGAGGATTTTGCCTTGTTGGCGTCAACAATTTTTGTTGTTCTTGTACTTAGTTTTTATTTGTTTTATTTTTTATGTAAATATAAGTAAATTTTGCCATTCCCATTCCCCCAGCATCCCTTCATCCCTTTCTTTTGCTGAGTTTATTATCATTGTTAAAAATAAAATGAAATAAATGAAGAAAATATTTGAAAATTATTCTAAAATAAAACATTTTTTATTAAAATGATAAGCAAAAAATAAAACCAAACACAACACAACAAAAAAAACAAGAGAAAGAGAGCCAACCAACCTAAGCAAATTGTAGCTTATAACCAAAGATAAAAACAAATATGAAAAAAAAAAGAAATTATGATGATTATGAAAAAGATACAAAGACTGTTAAGTGTCTTCACTACAACAATCACCAATGTATGGCTGCCATCACTTCTGTCCTCATGCCTGTCATCCAGAAAAGATAGATAGATAAAAAGAATGAATGAATGAATGAGTATTCATATGTCCATTAAACCGGCTCATGCCCAAGTCCAAGCTCAAGCTCAATGGATAATACCAGAGAAAATGTTTAGTGTTTATGCTGACATATTATTTTCTTCATATTCTTTTTTGTCATGCCTCTTCTATATACAGAAGAGTAGAAAGAGGGGTACTGAATGACTAACTAAATGGTTGATGAACAAAAGCAAAAGGAACAAACAAATGAAGAAATATCATCATCATCATGGTGATAATGATAATAATGATGAAATTGTAAAACAAAACAAAAAAGCAAAAATTTAAAAAGGAAACAAATGAATGAAGGATCTAAAGAACGAACGAAAGAACGAGCAAATGCCTAAACGAACGTCATACGCACGGCTACACTTGGAAATGTTGTTGTCAACACAATCGTTGTCGTATTGTCAACATCCTTAACGTCCTTAGTGGTCTTAGCGTCCTCGGTTTCCTTAGTTAGTATATATAATTTTTTTTCATTCTCTCGCTCAAGTGAAGCGCTCTAAGGACGTGTCTAATGTGAGAAAAAGTAGATATACACATGCACACATCTATGTGCATAGGTGTTTGTGTATTTGTATAAAAAGCAAGGTAACTTATCATAAGAGGAGGGTTTAACTTGATGGGGTTTTAGTTCATCGTTCATTGTCTGACTGTGTGTCTGTGTGTGTGTGTGTATTTGAGGTAAAAACCAAACAATGAAACTACTGACTACTCATGCTGCTGGTGATGGTGGTGGTGATGCGCTGGTTATGGTTGCCACTGACTTCATTCTGGCTCAAGCAAACTAAGCCCAGTCAAGACTGACAAAGACAAAGGCAAGCCAAAGGTACTACTGTATGGTATAGCAAGGTCTCTTCCGCATGATTTTGCATTTCAAATTATTTCCGAATGCATAAAAATAAGAATTCAGCCCCTTCACATATACTCTTATGTTTTTTATCTTACAATATATGTATTCATGTTTTCTTTTTATGATTTTCACATTTTATTGCTGAAGACACTTGAATGTTTTTTGTATAAAATGTTGCCTACTTTTGTGCGTTTGCTTGTTGAAGAAGTTTATCAAATCTCTTTAGTATATTATCGATCAAAACTTTCTTAGAAAACTTAAATATTATTTTTCAATGATCCAGAAGATATGAAGGATATCAATATCACCATGATCCCCTACTAAGAAATTGCAACAAATAATAGAACATAAAAAGAAACAAAAGAAAAAAAAGCTTTGTAAAATGCCAGGCGAACAATAGAAAGAATCCTTATCAAGGACAATGCAATGAATGAATACAACGGAAAACCACAATAGCATGATGATGATGATGAGTGGTATATGAGTATTAGATGAATGTGTTTGTGTGTGGAATGCCAGGAAGGAGACAGCGGAGGAGAAAATCTCACTTGTTTTGTGGTTTACAAAACAAAAAATATGCTGAAAAATGCCCAGAAAACTGAATACAAAAAAGTGTAAAATGAATGTTTGAATGAGAAAATGAAAGAAACTATAAATGATGAAATGACTGAAACTAAGGAATGAATGAATGAATGCAATGGCAAAAAATCTGAAAATGCCTTGCAGCATTGCATTGCACAGGAAAGCATATTTTCCTTCTAACAATTGTTGTTACTTTAGTTGCTCATTCTATTGTTGCTATGTTTTACTATTGTTGTTGATGTTCTGTTGTTATTGTCCACAGGATGCCATTTGTGAACGACACACACACACACATCCAGCACTTAGTTGAAGCAACAAACTAAGCTTAAGCTTGATTACGAAGCCAAAGAAACCAATGAACCAAGCAACTCAAAAAAGCCTTAAAGGCAAAAAATCTAAGAAATAAAGAAAGTCAGAAAAATCCAAGATGTTTTTCTAGTAAAAATGAAAGCTAAAAATGAATCAGAATTTAAAAGAATCTGAAATCTAAAAAAAAAAACTATTAAGTGAATGAAACAACAAAAGCAGATTTTCAAGTGATTTTGCATTGATTGGAGGAAGGATCAAAGAAAGAAAGGAAGTAAGGCACCCAGGTAGGAAGCACTGTGACATTGCATACCAGTGAAAAACAATGAAAAAAAATTAACTTTCACTATCGCGTGGCAAACACCTTTTCATTGTTATAAAACTTCTACGTGACATGGATACGAAGAAGAATATATAGAGATGCAGTAAGGAAGAGAAGTAGCTCATGCTCATGAGAAAAAGAAAACTAAGTTTTGTGGAGGGACAAGAAATTGCAATGAAGTGTAATCATTGCAGGCGATGACTGAAATTTACACGCAAAAAAACAAACAAATGTGGCCAAGGCTCCTTCGTCATCATCTTCATCATCATCTTCATCGTCGTCGTCGCCACATTCATTAGCGTTAATTAATTACATTGCCAAAAGCAGAAAATATGAGGATGGAGCGGGGGGCAGTACTGAAGCAATTTGGTGGAAAGTGTCGCAAAATAACGCGAAGGACAAGTTGTCAACTTGAATTGCTTGCTTCTCTTACTAAAGTTGTTGCTTCTTCTCATGCGTTTCCCTGCAATTGCATCGTTGATAAACTTAAGCGAAGCGTAAAATTGCACACAAAAAACGCAAAAAACTGCAAGAAGCATCCTTAAATGGTTGGTGCAAAAAAGGATTTTCCACTTAGGTAAGAGTGAGTAGTTTTGTGGAGGCTTGACTTGAACAGAGCAACAGCAACCTTTCAACTTTAACCAACTTTGTCAAATGAGAGCGGCAGCAGCTCCCAAGAAAACACACAAAAATAGCAGAAAACAAATGAAATAAGCGATGAAATGTTAGAGGCTGAAGGATAAAGGATGTCGTTGAATGCAATGTCAGGTGAAGCAAAAAGACGAAAGTTAAGAGTTGATGAAGGCGAAACTTAGCTGAAGCAACCTGGGCACGTTTGTGTTTTCCGGTGCCATGTGCAAAATGAAAAAGAAAAAGAAGTCGAAGAGACAGTGAACAAACAAAAGTTTTCAAAACATACACTCACACACATATCGTACATCCATGGACACACATGTTGGAATGTGTGTGTGTATGTGTGTTTTAAAACACCATTCAATTCTGTCACGAAATCTCATTGAATTGAGTGAAATTTTGGGCAAACAATTAGCATGAAATCACGTACGAAGCACTCAATGAGACCAATGTCGTCGTCGTTGCCTTTGTCGCCTTGCTTCGGAACTTGCTTTCACTTTCATTTCCACTCCCACACACATAGAAACACACATATAGGTACATAGATATACCACCATTAGATGGTGTACTTCATTCTATCATTCTTTCTGTCGCATGACAGCATTTTAGTACTTGATCGACATGACTTTTGTCGACCTTCGTTGCGCACTTCGAGAGTTGACTTTGAGTTCATTTTCAGTTGTGCCATTCTTTGTTTGCTATTACAATATTTTGAGGTCCTTTTTGCTGCTGAACTTGATGTGAAAGTCACATTCTAAGCGAAGTCATTCATTTGTTTTTGTTATTTTCTCACTAAAAGTGATCGAAAAATCAATACAACACGAAAAAGGAAAAAACTAAACACCGGAATTCGAAATTCTGTAAAAATGGCAATGGCAAAGCAACAATCAAATGGGCTCAAGTTGAACATTGTATTGTACTCTGAAACCTCCAACGCCCAGCAGCCCAAAAGAAGGATATGCCACTGAGTGTACACACTAGTACAATGTATGAGCGCCATGATTTGGCAAAGACACAATGGATTCATGGATGGTAACATAACATTATAGTAACAACAGTATTTTGGCAAAGAAATTACATGCAAAGGCATTGTCGCCTGCCTATTGACACAGCACACACATACGAGTATTCATATTCTCACTATGAGATGAGGAGGCTTATTATATTTCATTTCGTGTGAAATTTTGTGAAAGATAGAAAGTTATTGTACACTTTTTTTAAAAACCTGCTCTTCTTGTTTATTCTATGGCAATAATATTTTATTGTACTGTAGTTTCAGAGAAACTTCCTTATTTATTTTGGATCATAAACACATGAACACAATACCATGAAGGCATGTTTGAAATATTAAGTTTTTTATTGTTAGTTGAATAAGTTTTATTCAGTTTATGTTAGTTGGCACATGAGTTGAGGTATAAAGATTTAAAAGTAGCATAGTACTATATGAGAAAAGTGATTGTGAGGAGTGTTAACTTCTGAAAGAATAACTTAAGATGAATCAAGACATCATTTTCGAGTATGCATACTTTCAACAATAAAAGTGTGTTTCTGGACTTCCTTAAAGATTTTCCAATTTTTCATTTAATTATGATATAAAAAGGCAGGGGGACTCCCGGCAAGAGTCACGGGCCTGACAACCCCGCCTTCCCCGAGTCGCGGCGCATGTCGATTGCCCATAGCCTACGGTGCAAGTAAACAAATGCACAAGATGACGTAGAAATGATTAGTTAAGTAGACCTACGCGAGAGAATAGGAGCCTTTAGCATAATGCTGGCTATAAATATGGTGACAGACAGACATACATAGGTAAATAGAAAATTGACTTCTAAAGGCAATGGAAGAGTGCTCTTAATCATTATCTTGGGCGCCTACTCTGAAGTACATAATACAGTTTTGAAGTAAGTATACTGTCCAGGGTTTGAGCAGGGAGGTTAATTGGAGACGCCACCAAGTAGCCATGATGGTGGATTAGTCAGTAGTATCATCTGATTGTATCAATATACCATACTTCCATATACCATATTGTCACCTGAACATCAAATTACCTGAAAATTTTATTCAGTTTAAATAAAGAACATTTTTACTTTCGTAAGTTTTAAAGACTTAACAAATGACATCCAAAATAGAAATAAGATCAGCCTAGGTAAGGTAAGATTAGCATATACAGGCTGCTCGCTTATTCGGATTCTTTCTCACCTCCACAACCGAGAGAGAAGTGTTGATAGGGAGCATGCTATTAGCAAAATGGAGCAGTGTCCCGTTAAGACTCACGCCATCATTCGAATCCTATTCTTATTAATGTGTAGTCCGGTTCAGCTAGTAGCAAGTCTAAGTATCTGGGCAACCGCCTGACTCGCTTTTGTCAAATATAGCAGGAAATTATGTTAATATTAATATTTGATTTGTCTGATTTTTTAAAAGTAAAAAAAAAACAGTATCACGCACTATCATCACGTCGGAAGCGTAGCAAGGCGCACCAGGAACGCTAATTTATTTAAAATCCTTTACCTAAACTCCATACATATAATAAAATAGTAGACTTTGAAATTTTTGTCTGTTTGTTTGTTCGTTTGTGCTCGCATCACGTAAAAGCCACAGATTGGATTCAAAATCGAATTACTAAAATATAAGAAGCCTTATTGAAAGTAACATTTAGCATTTATTTAATTCTACAAAATCGGCCTATAGAATATTATTTAAATGTTAAATTAAACCAAAGACTGTTAAACACAATGTTACTAAGCTTATCATGGAGGAAAACAACGCGCTGGTCCAATAATGTATTAATAATTAAGTACAGATAAGAGTAATGCGTTCTTCGTTCTTTTCTTTCTGTAAATGTTTCTAGTCGCTTAAAGATAAAAGGCGATCTACATAGAAGGCAGGACAACTTCTGCCCAGGTCAACAAAGTAGTTTAGAGTATAAATGTTCTCTATTGTGAGTCTAAGTTATTTTACAATTGTTGAAGCTGGAAAGATTGATCCAATTGTATTGGAAAAATGGAAAATAATTATATATAAATTTAGTTTTTCTCTTTAAAAAATAACATTTACTGGAGAAGTTTGACTATTCAATCCAATCGTATCTTATTTTCCTTTTTGATTTTGGTAGATCAAAACCAAACTTTAGATTCATGGTTATATAAATAGAATATTGCAATGTCATGATAAAAATTTATTTTCATTTTTCTTTTTGTGATAATCATTTTACCAATTTAAACAAGACCATTATGGTTGTTTTGGCCCCATTGCCCCTATTTGGAAATCATTGAATCGAAATAAAATAAAAATAAATAAATAAATAAAAAAAGAGACCATATATTCTGGTATGTGCACATACGGGAAATGATTCAGAATTTACAATTTTTGCGATTTATGTTGTCTGTTTATGTTTATGGAATCTCCTTTGAAGCAAAAGATTTATTGTATACACTCTCTTTCTCCCTGTATATTCTCTTCTACAATCTAAACTCAACTCTTTCTTATTTTATGTGATAATAAGATGAAAAATACGAGAGAAAAAGGCTTGCTCATTCCAATAAAATATCATTTTGCAATTTTCAATTTTTATGCATAAATTATGTCACGTAACCAATCACTGCTTACTGCCACTGTCAGTGTCACTGCTTGCTCCTAAGTCCTTTTTTCCTTTACTACTCACTAGTATGAACATCACATGACAACATAAAAGTGAAGGCCAAAGGGCAATTTTCTGCATTCTTCGACAGCAGTAAATGCTGCTGATGCTGCTCCAGCTCCTTGCTGCCGCCGCTGCTGCTGATGATGATGATGTCCTTCTTCTTATTATTATTAAGCTGTCGCTGCACAAAGAGAAATTGATACACACTGACATACTCACGTATAAAATACGAGGAAAAGTCTTGAAAAATGCTCATCAATTTTAAATAAGCAAAAAAAGTAAAGAAAATGAAACGATTTCGATTTCATAAGTATATAGGAGAGGGGAAGGCCCTTTGCCAGGCAGGATGTCGTCTGCCATTGTCTGAGCGGAAATTTCGATTTCAAAAAGAAAACCAAAAATACTTTTGTTATTAGTCCAAGTCCTTCACATGGATGCCGACGCAATGGACAAATCAAAGTATGAAATTGCAGAAAAAAAAGAATAAATTGGGAAAAAAGAAATATAGAGAAAATGAAAGCATAAAAGTAAGAGACAAAAGGACAACAAAAGGATGCGGACGTAGCACAAAATTGTTGCCAATAGCAAAGTAATTTTTCATTTGGTAAACGGATGACCACATTATGGTGGACCGTGGGACTGACGGACTGACTTACTGGTGGACAGTAAGGAAGCAAACTCACACAAGATAAAGAAAAGAAAACCTGAAATTGAGTAAACGGGAAATGTGAAATATGAGAAGACAAGAGAGGAAAAGAAAATAAAACGATACAGGAAAAAATATAAGGAAAAAGGTTTTTTTTGGCGGGTTTTCATAAATGACAATATCAAATATAATAAGCCACAAGGATGTGCCGCTTACAGGATATACTGCTGGTCAGACACACACTTCACAACGTACACATAATCAAAGATACCATTATTGTGTGTGTGTGCAAAGGAAGACTGCCAAAAAAAAAAAATGAGTAAAAAGAAAAGCATAAAAGAAACTAAAGCGATTGAATTAATATAAAAAGGATATCGAAAGAGTAATAGAAAAACAAATAGAAAAAAAGTGAAAGGAAATGACACTAAAGTGTAGCTAAAGGACACACGTCAAACACATGTAGAAGTGAATACAAAGGATACAGTTTGTGTGCTTACGCTTGTATATGAGCGGGTGAAAGAAGATCGCGTGAAGATTTTGGCTACTCATTCTGGCCACGCATCATAACGTGTCGATACTCGACACTCGAACGCCATTAAGTCGAATGCTCCCCAGGGATACTCCAACACAACAGCTCAACCCAGGCCAATTCCACTCAACGCAGCTTGACTCAAGGCTAAAATGACAGTGTTAAAGAGAGAACGAAGGACGAGTGATAGGGAATGGTGGATGGGAAGGATGGGAGAAAACGAAAGCGTGACACACTCCACATGCTTTTAATGCTGAGTGAGAAAGGAGGAGTAGATAGAAAATCACATAATGTCGACATCATAATCATAAAAAAAAATGACTGCAAATGGAAAAGTGAAGAAAAAGTCAAAAAGCAACAATAACAACAACAACGACAACAACAACAATGAAAACAAAAACCTATCAACAAAAAAACAACGAAGTGCGAAAATCAAAAGTTGAAAATCGAATTTTCAACAATGCTGACATTTGTTTTAAGCACTTAGAACAGAAGTGAGATAAAAAGGAAGAAAAAAAATCACAAGCGAAAGAGGAGGATTAAAAGATACAAAACCATTCTACCTATTGTTGTTGTTGTTGCTTTTGTTGTTGCTGTTATTGTTGTTGCCATTAAAGAGTCACATGCCTCATTCATTTAAGCCACGCGTTTTATTCCACGTGCAAGCTATTCACTATATGGTATTCTAGAGCAGGGATTCTTAAACTATGTAAAGGCTCGTTAGTGTGACTCGAAATTCTTGAAAAGTGATGCCACTACTACCAAGCCCAATGCTTAACACATTCGCTATCATGGGGTAAATTAAGGTTGTTCAATCAAGACCAAGCATTCTTTTGATTATGTTTCCATGTGGTTCTATTTGGTGCTATACTATTTCTTGAACTGGAATGTACATACATATTCATACACATATCACAAGATCAAGCCGTGACATGCATGATGAAAAGAAAAAGCCTTCTATGCAAACACCTAAAAACTCTGCGATCCTAAATGGAAAAGCCATTCAAGCTTTTTGGTTCCAATTGAAATAGGACCAGGTGTCAGATTTTACACACTTAGGCTTGTGTAGGCGTATTGTGATATTACTAGAACTATTACTTCATACCATTGAATTCTCGCTAAGCCATGTTGCATCTTTATTTTATTTTATTTTATTTTTTTTTACAAACAACATACAATATTAAAAAAAATCACAGTGCTTGGTGGCAGATTGCATATCCGATAAGAAACCTGAAACCAGGGGGTTATTCCTAATGTTCTTAACAGTGACAAGTAGACTTGTCGCAAGATCGTTGCGATGTGCTTCAAGACGGGATACGTATTTTCTGGTGAATCTCCCATTTTCTTCTATGATCCATGGGACATGAAGATCTCTATGTATTCGGACATACCATGGTGCATTCACTAGTCTGTGGATAAGCTTTGATTGGAATCTCTGGACTATCTTAATGTTGGAATACGAAGCAGAGACTCACAGGGCTTCAGAACTGCCTTACATAGCAAGAGTTTGTTGCACAGAGACAGTTTTGGACTTTGGCTAAGAAGTCAGGACATTTTTCTCGTTTTAAAAGCCACGTTTGAGATGAGCCTTATAGTTTAAGCGTCTATCGAGGATAAGCACCTTTAATAAAAGTGAAGATTATCGTAAAGCAAATCCTAGAGATTTCTGATCAAAAAAGCGAATACAAGTGTGTTGAATCTTCTTCTACATAGAGCTTGACTACATAGCATATTATCGATTGCCTCTTCCATCTCCTCCTCTTCCCGACAGCATCTTCAAATGTCATTGCAAGGTACACTTTATAAGAATTCTAAAATGATAAAAAAATTTACTCAATCCTTGAAAGGGGACCCAAAAATATATCGTGACGAAAAATATAATTAAGAACCTCTGCCCTAAATGAGTGTGCGTGTGTGTGCCTGTGTATTTGAAGAGTCTCCTATAATCGTATTTGTATTCAATCAGCGTCAAACGATTTCCTTGAAATACCAACAACAATAACAAAACAAAAAAAAAGGTGTAAAATTTTACAGGGAAAATCAAATAAAATCAGTTGAAGAATGAATTTTTCTAACTTTTGTGATCATTTTCTTGCATGCCTACATGTGTGTGCATATGTGTAGATGATTGGGTGGCACCACATACCACCAAATCACTCCTCTCTCTTTCTGACTGCTTATGCATGAGTGCATGAGTAAACGCTACAGTCAACGTCAACTGCGCTGCTTTACTTTGCAGTCAACGCACTGCTTTGGCACTTGTCATCAAGTCAAGTCTTCGTTCCATTGCCATTTTGTTCCTATGCAGACATAATACTTGTTTTATGTTTTTGTTGAAATAATTTATCCCCCCTTTGGCACGCTTCAATGAATAATGATTTATATACAATAATAAAAAAAAAAAAACAAGAAAATAACAAACTGAAAATAGAATCATAATAAAAGTAAACATAGACAAAGTGAAATCACTCACTCACTCACTCACTCTTTATATAGAAAGACATAAAAAATATGTTGCTATAAAAATTTGTACAGAATATTTATGCTGCAAAAAAAAAAAAAAATATAAACAGCAACAAGCAAAAAACAATAAAGTGGTAGGCGCTTCCTCCCTCTATAAGGACACCAGCAATAACAAATATAAGCTAGACCTCCTCGTGGGAATACTAAAAACTGAGTCTTAACAATTTTTACTGCAATTTCGATCTAATAATGACAATAGCAATAGCAACAGCAACAACTACAAAGCGCAGCAGCAACATGTACATTAAAAACAACAAAAACAATTGGTATGACTAGTATAATGATGATAATAATAATAATTATAATGATTATAATGATGATGAAGCTGAACAAACGATTACAATGTCATTATCATTGAAAGTGAATGTGAAAATATGTCAGTTTGCTTACTCATGGTTACCCAACCAACTACTCTGGGCATCAGCATCATCAAAAGTAGTGCATATTGTGTGTGTATATGAATAGAATGGTGGAGGATCCCATGAGTGTGTTAGATGTGTGTGTGTGTGTGTGTGTGTTTGGGTGTTTAAATGATAACGAAGAACAATCATAACAACAACTATAGAAAAAGACGACACAAACAATGATAAACTAAGGCAAACGGTAGTCATTATGCGATGCTTCTACTACTTGAGGCATCGGCATAGTACATCTTTACATATCTCTCTCCTATATATGTATGTATAATGTATCTCATCCTAGCAGAATAAGTGGCCAAGTTTCCATAGAGGAAGCTTACATACACTAACATATGTATTGTAGTATGATGATGATGATGATGATGATAATGCTAGTGTGTTCTTGTTGAAGGTTGTCGCTAACGTTAAGTGGCAACATTCTCTTGCTTATATGGTGCATATTGTTGGATACTGCTGGTTGTTGTGTGGGCACCTTTTAGGGCTCTAAGCAAACGAACAACGAATGAGGCATATAATACCAAAAATAAATAACTAGCTTAACAGTTACGACGCGTCTAATGGGCGACGACGACGACGACGATAATGATTATGATGGTGATGGTGATTTTGATGAAGAAGAGAAGGACAACAGCCTCATCAACTAACTATAGCATACTTAGAAGCGCGCTCAGTTAAGCACAACAATAACAGCGATAACAACAACAAGAACATCAGGAGCTAGAGAAAAGAAGAAACCACAAATGAAGAGAAAAGTTTGTTAGGAGAAGAGAACGAGTCAGTAACTAACCAAGGTAGGCAGACAAACAGAAAGACAGACAAGGTAATGAATGAAGGAAAACAAGGGAAAGAATGGGCGAAGAGAGGAGAAAAGAGGCGTTAAACACATTTCATTTCATTCCATTCCAATCACAAAATACATACGTTGTCCTTCGTCCTTCAGTTCCAGACAGTTCAGTTCAGCCCACGCATATTGTAATGAAGCTATAATTAGATAAGCAGATACGACGAAGCCAAACGAAAAAGGAAGCAAATAGCCAAAGATATAAACATAGACACACACACACATACAAACATTTATTCACACTAATACACATAATACATACATGTAAGTATTTATGTGAGTGACTAGAAGTTAGTTCTAGTTATAAAGAGTGATTATGTTTGGTGTTTTGAAGCGAAAACCATTGGGAAATCGGGGGTGAAGAAGTAATTGACGTTGCACAGATTCATGTCATGCCGCGTTCAGAATATTTTTTATTTTTAACGAGCATTTAAATTAAGCGTAACACAACAACAACAACATAGTGAGTGACATATACCACCGTGGGTATACACACATATGGACATGTATATAAGTAGATAAAATAAATCTGATTTGAATCAGGTCAGGAGACAGAACAAAACAGCCAAGAGTAGAGCATTCATGGGTTGTATGTTTCCATGTGTGTATGTGTGTTTGAGGCTTTTAATAAGAGATGAGAGAAAAACGTTTGATAAATTAAAAATCATCAAATACAAAAAAACAAAAACTGCGTGTGTGTTTATTTATATTTATAACTAAAATAATTCTCTAAGCAGGAAATGAAAGTGAGATAAATATTGTAGATAGAAAGATATAGACAGAAAGATAGAGGAGAGAGTGGTAAGTGTATTTATTGTATGTTAAACATTTTATCACCCAATCAGTCACTCAATCAATCAATCAATCACTTAATTAATATTAACAACAACAAAATGGGGTGACAAAACTTTCTTTTTATTTTCCTTCATTTCCTTTCATTTTGGTTTCCTCTTTTTTCTTGTTGTACCCTTTAAATAGTTAATGGAATGGTATATTAAGAACTTAAGATATACTTTCATACTACAAGATATTTTGATGAGAATCTTTTTAAGATAAGGAATTCAATTTCATAGTCATATATAAAAATCATTTGCCTCATGCTTCTCGGCTCATCATAGTTTAGTGAGGATCGGGCCCGCAGTTGTCAAGAAATTGGTGAATAAAATTTCACGCACTTACATCACATCGGAAGTACGCTAGTTTATTATAAGTGTATGTTTGAAAATGGCCGAGTATTTGTTTTAGATTTCTTAGTTTTTAAGACAAAGCTTCTGAAATGTAAGACTAGAGGCTTTTATTTTTACTAGAAGAGCCCCCGGCCAACACAATCGACTGCATTCTAGAAAAAACATTTATTTTTTGAAGTGTTAATACAATAAATTCTCTATAAACAGTGTTTTTTCCGAAAACTCTATAACACGGCTTCACACAACCAATGAGCGTACAGCAATAAAACATAAGAGAGAGCCATACAAACCTCTCTATTCTCCCTTTCTACTGCGTACACACACGGACACATCAACAGCTGTGTGTTGTTATTGTAGTTATAAAGCGGTTATTTTTAACACCTTTGTACGCCTAAACCTCTGGACCTACTTTGATAAAAATTTACAGGACACATCTAGCGAAAAATACCTTTCAATTGGTATTTTTATGCCAATATAGGTTCAGTGGTTTAAGCAGGAATGGACTCACAATTTCAATGTTTGCCGTTTAATTATATAGATAACTGATGGAATTATTGAAATGATTAAATTTCAGTGAGAACAATATATTTCATAGCTGACACATATAAAACAAAAAATCGATTTTAATAATCTTATATTGTGGTGATTATATTTTATAAATGATTTAATAGTACACTAGCTCATTCCACTAGTTAGAAACGTCATATCATAAGTGTATGTAATAATCGGCAGTGATTCCATGCTTGGACCAAGCACTGAAATATTGCCAACATTTCAAGCAAATCATTCATTTATCCGATACCTCGTTCTAATCCTGAACAAACGCCCACCTAGCGAGCACATGTATAAAAAAATCCATTAAGGCATTTGGCGACGTAAAGTCGTTGAAATTATTGTACACTGACTGCTACGCCCAACCAGTAAACTTTCCTTAGCAAACAACAAAGTATATACAGGCAAATAGTGGCCTCAACATGGCTTTATGCTATACAAATTAAGGGCATCACTGCCGTGAGTAACATAAGGAAAGTTCAGACCTTCCAAAACAAGGTTCTAGTTAAGACAAATCACGGGAGCGCATGGTTTGTCCGCAACACTACGCTGACAACAAATCTGAAGTCTTTGATTAAATAAATTTATACAGCAGCCATTACAATCAAAAATGACTCCAAATGACTACATGCGACTCGACGTAGACTAAACAGGCAGCACCCTAACTATTATCTCCAAACAATTAATCTGCGTCTTAGCTATAAATCTATGAGTCCATTATCACTTCTATTTGGTCATACGGAATCCAATTATGGGGCACTGCTACACCATTCTATATAACATTTTACAAAACAAAACTCTGCGTCTAATAAATGGTGCCCCCTGGTATACCCGATCTCTTCATAAAGACCTGAGCGTTCAATTTATCGCCAAACCAAATAAATTTCCATATCAGTGAAAAACTATTACTTCATCTAAACCCTCTTGCTAAGGCTCTAGCAACTCCATCGTCCGAGGAATAGGTTAAAAAGGCTCCATCCTTGGGAGCTCAAAAGTCATTCTTTTATATAATAATCAGTTATATTGTATTGTTGATTCATTTCATCATCATTTTCATTACTCATCAACTTAAGTCTAATCGTTTGTCGTTGTAGTGTTAAATAAGCTGATGATTGTTAGTTATTATGATAAATTAATAAAGTTCTTATATACATAAAAAAAGAAGCTATACCGATTAATGTTAAAATAAGTCTTAATATTTCAAGGAGTCCCTTTCCTTTTATATGATATTTGTTTGGTCACAATGCACTCAATAAATGTACTATATTTGTTCCCTTTTTATAACCAAAGTAAATTGTTTCTCTGGTTATCTATTGTAAGAATTTCTATCAACCGTAGGTCATAATTGGGTGGAAAAAGGTCATTGATAACAACTATCACTTAGTAACTGATCTATTGAATAACGAATAGAAAAGAAAAAAAACTTTTAAGTACACTTTAAGTAAACAGTTTAACAACATCTATCCTTCTACTAGTCGCTACCAATCCAACACATCTTGTTAGAAAACTCTTTATAGTATTTGATATTTAAAAAGTCGAAATAAATCAGATTACCTTAATATGTGACAGCTACCATGGTATTGTACAAGAAGATTAATCAATTTAAAGAATTCTCAGATAAAATTTTATCATTCTATTACGCAAAAAGGTACAAACTTTTTGGTAAAACTGAATTTATCAATTGTATGTGTTGTCCTACTACTTTTTTATACTTTTATGCTAAACTTTTCCCATAAAACATTTAGTTGTTATCATTGTTGTTGCTATAAAGAAACCCATTTAAAAGAATTTTTGTGTTTTTTTTTATTTGTATTATATTTCTTTTATCGATTGATAGCAGCAATGTTACTCTGGTAGTTATCAGCTTTTCACAACAACAGAAAGATACACGTAGAGGGAGACTTGAAAGTAAAAACGCTTAATTAAGGTTGAATAAACAAAATTTTGAAAATTTTTGAACAACGACAGAACAAATTGAAGAAGAAATCAACCAATGATACAATTTTGTTATTCTTCCTTCCATCCTTCTTCAACTTGTCCTTTAAGTTCAACTTTTACTTTTTATTATGTATAATTTGATATTTGCTACTAAAATAAAAAGAAAAAAATGACAAGAAAGTTGGTCTTAAAAAAAGGTAAATAAAATGCATAAGTTCTTTCTTGTGTACTCGTACTTGAACAACAGACAAATGAAATGAAATGAACTGAACGAATGAATGAACTGAACTGAACGAAGAGTGAAAAAGTTTTTAGGTCATTTGCTGCTGCAGGTTATTATATTCCACCTCCAATACTAGGTGTCCTCCTTCTTCACTGCCTGTCATCATCATGAACACCTGAGTTCTACTGGTTGGTTGGTTGATTGGTTGGTTGGTTTCCTATCCATAAACTTGACTTTCCTTTTTAAGTCTTCTTACAAATTTAATTCATTTTCATGCTTGGCCAATGTTTTATTGGAATATATATGTATCTTCATTTTGTTGTTGTTGTTGAACAGACATTGGCATTGGTTTGTAGTATAAATGTATATATATGATAAATGTTTTTGATTTTTTAAATAAACAAACAAAAATATTTTATTTGATATTCTTCTTTTACCTCAATTGATTTCTTTAGCAGCAAGCAATAAAATTTTCTAGGAAAATTGGAAAAATTCCTCTCTTGTCAATTATCAAATAAATTAAACAATTTGTTGTTAGTATTTAAAGAATCCATTCGATTAAAAAAACATGAAAATTCCATTAAAAATTTATTGTATAATGAAAATATGAAATTGCCTACGAAAATATTATTTTTGAAAATTGTTTTGTGAGCAGTTCATCACAATTTAATCCTTTACTTTTGTTAAACAGAAATTATCTTTAAATTAAGTAGCTACATGCTCAATGAATTAATGAGTATGAGGAAACAGGAAGTAGAATGGAGAATGAAGGAATGCAAAGATACACTTTTATCTTTGCTTGACTTCATGTGAAAAATGTACGCACGAAAGCACGCACGCACGCGCTCGTTTAAAAAGATGAACTGCTAAGCATCAAGGAGTGTTTGTTGTTGTGTACAATTAGTGTGTGTGTGTGTGTGTGTGTGACTCTGCAAAGTCCTGCAGAGAGATAAGTATAAACAAACCATAATATTGTAATATATTGTTACACACATGTAAATGATCTTCCGTAAAGATAGAGATACAAAAAGAGAGAATATAAAAGTCATTAAGAATTTTTCGTACGTGACACTTTACTCTTTAATTCAAAGGATTCTAAAAACTAATGGAAAACATTCATTCATGGAATCATACAATAGATACCAGATGAGTGTATAACGGATGAGGATGAGGTCAGTATAAAATGCCTGAGAATTAAATAATATGAATCCTCTTAGCATTTTTATTTCTGTTAAATATTACTTGGCATCATCATCATCATCATCAGCTCTCTTTCCATTCCCCTTTTTCATTTACTCATTATGTTTGTTGTGTCACAATGTCAAGCAATAGGAAGCATGTAAAGGAATTAAGGAAGGAAGAAGATATTTGAAGGTTTAAGGAGACATTGAAGTAGACGAGAAGACAAAATTGAAAAACGCATATATGACGACACTGACAACAACTCACTGCCTCTGTCTTGGCTTCCTTAACATCTTCTATCTGAATGAAAGCGTCTAAGCGAGCATGTAAAGAACTTGAATGAACAGTGTACTAAGTATATTGTATCTTACTACCAGTTGTCATCATATTGTATATGATATATACATACTCGTATCTGTGTGTATATTTGAAGTGTGTATGGATGCGCATCCATAAACAAGAACAAATAAATGTGTGTAAGCAAGAAAATAAAAATGTTTGTATCGTAAAATATTAATTTTACATTTGGTAAGATTTTCAAGGATAAGTGCCTGCCTCTCACATGAAGTAGTAGTAGTCGTAGTAGTAGTAATGATATACTGATGATGATTATATGGTAATGATGATGAGAATGTTACTCCTGTTGTTGCTAATGAGAATGATGATGATTTTCAAAAAGTTATATTTGGAATATAGAAAATATGACTGAATGAATGAATGAATAAACAAATTGAAATGAAAGCAGACATATAGAATATAGAAGATGAAGATTGTATCCTTTTTGTGTGATACAATCAAGATAGTTCAAATAGATAAATAACTAGACAAATAAAGCAATTTACCTACCTATCAAAGTTAAATGCTTCAGTGATTAAGGGTTTAAACTGAGACGACTGAATGTCTCGGATTTTACTAAAGTAATTTATGCAGAAGGTCGCTGAATTAAATCTAAGACATAAGACCTTCTCCTTATTTTGCTATTTCTTTAGCATCAATGAAACTATTTTATAGAAGAAAAACAAATCGCGTGTGTTGTAAATTTCTTGTGTTCTTAAGGCTTGTTGACCTCGAGGCTTTTTGTGAATGTGAATGTGAATGAAAGGAAATCACTTGAGTAGTAAATGATTAAAGAAAGAAATAAAGTTAAACTTAATGAAGGAGGAGGAGGAAACACGAGCAAGCCTAGGCCAAGGCACTTAAACTTAAGTTTAATTGAACGAACATTGAACCTTAATGAATTTGAGTGAGTTTAATGGTAAAGGTATATTTATTTATAGTACGAGTATGTATATAATTTATATTTATTAAAGTCAAAGAAAGCATACTTACAGGGTGCTCACACTCATTTTGATTGTATCCTTCGTCTCTAAGATTATTTTCTTATATGAAATTCTATTTCTTGTTTTTAGTATTACTAATCTTATTTCTGTTGTTGTTATATTTGATTTTGTTTATGGTATCATAGCCTTTATGTCTTCTTCATTGTCCATCTAAAGCAATTTACCACAGTTAGACAGACTGGAGAGAATGAGTGGCAGAGAGACACAAGAGACAGATGGACATTGACACTGATAATGAAAATTCAATAATCCGACATAAATCTAATCGTCCGAAAATTCGTAAATCGCCTGAAACAACACAAACACAACACAAGTAAAAGTAAGTAAGTAAGTAAGAAAATCCCTAAAATGAAATCAAACCAAAACCAACAACAAAAACAACAGCAACATCAACAACAGCAAAGAGAAGAATAACCGCAAAAAACAATAAACGTGGCTAAACACCGCAAAAGCCGATGCCGCCAACGTTTGCCAACTAAGAAGATTGAAGAAGATTCAACTCAACTTTTGTTTCTCCACTCGACTTCTTGTTCACATCTTTATCTCTTCACTTTCTACAAAATGTCGCCTGATGCTGCTGTTGTTCCTTCTGTTGCTGTTGGTGAGGCTTCTTCTGCTATTGTTGTTATTGTTTTGTTGTTTGTCCTTTGAGATTTGGTTGGCTCGCAGCATTACAAGATATTGATGGCCCTAGCGATGTCTAAAAACACTTTGCACACTTTTAGGCGCACTCACACTCGCACTCACTCTAAGAAACACACACACACACACACACACACACGCCAAGTGACACACTCAACTAAATCTAGTGAGCCTTTTAGTTAAGAGGCTGAATAAGCACTGGAAGCACTTTTGTACTTACTACTTACTTCTTGTTCTTCTCTATTCTTTTGTTTTGGATTTACTATTTATTTATTTTTATTTTTTTTTTGTTTCTTTATAAAGAATTTAATTTCTTGGATTTTCGAAATAGTTTTTTTTTTTGTCTTTAGTTTACTAAGTAGTTTCGTCTTTCGTTTTTCGTTGGTACAAAATTACCATCAACTTCAAAAACAACGTCAGAATAACGAAAATTTCATACACCGAGAGAAGCACAACAAAATTGAAAACCGTCGGGAGCAAAGGACAACGCACGACTGATGTCAGGCAAACGATGATGAAACGAATAAAGCGAACCAAGTCGAGCAATCAGAAGCGAGCAGCAGTCATCGTTCGTCGATGTTGATGTCGTTGTCGTTGCCGTTGCCGATGATGATGTTGATGATGGTAATGGCAATGATGATCATGATGATAATGATGATGATGACGATGTAGACGATGGTGACGACCGAGAAAGATGATTATATGTTTTGATAAATAAGGGAAAAAGTAAGGTAGGTGTATTAGGCGTAGGTAGGCTCATTACAGGTTTAGAGGAACAGCAACAACAACAACAACAAATTTTAATAATAATTCTTAACTTTTATTTTACCGTTACTTGTTTATTTCCTTAATAACAATAATCTCTGATGTTATTGTTGTTTTTTGTTGTTTAACTTCATTTTTCCAACTTTTATTTTAAATTTTTGAAAAGAAAACCAAATTAAATGAATGAAAAAACGTGTTAAAAACGCAACGACAAAAAACGCGGCGCTAAAATAAAAGTGAAAAATATAACAACAATAATATAGTAATTCCGTTACTGAGATGAATTTTGTTTAAAGCGAAATTTTTAGTGTAATTGTTGTTGGTGTTGTTGTTGTTGGATACTCCTACGACTTCTTCTGCTGATGCTGCTTCTGATGATGTTGCCGATGAAGTTGCTGATGCTGCTGTTACTGTTGTTGTTGTTACTGTAGCTGTCACTTCTTATTCTTGTTACCGTCATTTGTTGTTATCGTACTTCTTAGTCTTCTTTTTATTGTTGTTCTTGTTATTATTGTTATTTTGATGCTATAAATAAAAATAATTTTTGCCTCTAAGTATGCAATGTATTTTTTTAGAAATTTTATATATGAACTATGTTATTATTGGTTTTATTTACTGTTTGTTATTGATGTTGCTATTTTCGGAGTAATTTTCACATATTTGATTTAAGTTATTCATATTATTTCCCATTCCTCCATTCCATATATATACTTAGGACTGACATGATCAGTATTTGACCAAGTTCGTCCTTCCATTTGTTTCAATGCATTCTACTCTTAAAGTTTTAGAACTATAAGCTATAATTCGATACAACTACGTCCTATTGTTCATAAATAATAATAATAATAATCCACTTATCTTAAAACAACCCTGATTTTCAAACTGTGCTTTTGAAGAATAACATCTATAACATCAAAATTTGTTAAGCCGAAAATGTCGAAACTTGACAAAACGTTTTAAAATACCATACATATTCTAATAGATATGCACGAGTCAGCACTATGTAGTGTTAACAGTTCACACTAACATTGCGTACACTATGACACTGAGTCATTTGCGTTTCTCAAACGTATCATACCGCGACATGTTACTTTTTTAAACGAGTCAGTCATTGACTCAAATTTTTGCTGCAGTGTGCGAATCGTGTGTTGTGGTATGACTTCGTACAACATTATTTATTTTATTTATTTTAATTTAATTATGACAAAATACTGTCAACAAAGAACATTAAAAATACTTAAAATAAAGCCTTACAACTAATTAAGCAAAAAGAATGTAAATCTGTCTCTGACCCGGTGGGGGAAATTTATTTGCTAAATAGCTAGCTATGCCCCTATTCACAGCATGTGTGGTCAGAGACAGATTTTAGACACCCCATCCAAAATTGTGCGTCCAGATTCAGTCACGGTGGATGGAGAATCGTAGGTGTTGCAAGACCAGAGCGTTGATAGCGGTGGGCGAAATCTCAGGAGAAAGGATGTGGTAAATTTTGTTATAATTATCACATAATACACGAAATGGATCATGTGAGGCAAAGTTAGTTGTGCACCTACCTAGAGAAAGAGGAACAAAATTCCTAGTAGTACGACTAGGGACACAGAAACTAAGTTGACTCAAAAGCCGTGGTGAGTCAACAATACCACTAATAAGTTTATGAAGAAAGCTTATTCCTAAAGAAATTCGGCGATTACTCAACGAAGAAAGATCTATAAGAAGAAGCCTGCTTGAGGAAGAAGGCAAACGTACACCAGGGTTCCAATTTAAGCCCCGAAGTGCAAAAAGAAGGAATTGCTTCTGTACCGACTCAATACGGTCTTGATGTACTTTGTATTGAGGGCTCCAGACGCACGAACAGTACTCGAGTACTGGGCGGACTAGAGAGATAAAAAGAAGCTTTGTAACGTAGGGATCGTTAAATTCTTTAGACCATCTTTTAATAAAACCAAAAATACTTTTAGCTTTATTAACAGTTGAAGAAATGTGATGGTTAAAGCTCAGTTTAGGGTCAAAAATGACTCCGAGGTCACTGAAGGTAGAGACACGCGCTAATGAATTGTTGTCAATCGTGTAAGAAAGAAGATGAGGTTTCAGGCGATGAAAAGTCATAAACATGCATTTTGCGCAGTTAAGCTGAAGAAGATTGCATGAACACCATGAATACAATGATGTTAGATCATCTTGCAATCTGACTTGCGAAAGGATGTCATTAAATGAGAGGCATAGTTTGACATCATCAGCATACATCAGAACACGAGAGTAATTCAAGGATGAAGGAAGATCGTTTATAAAAAGGATAAACAGTAATGGGCCAAGATGACTTCCTTGAGGAACACCAGAAGTGACATCAACCGGACAAGAAAGAGTTGATTTAAACAACACTCGCTGAACTCTATTTCTTAAATATGAAGAAATCCAACAAAGAAGATCTTGCGGGAAACCTAAAAGGTCTAGCTTAAGTAAAAGCAAATCATGATTAACGGAATCAAACGCTTTGCTGAAGTCAGTATAAATAACATCAGTTTGACATTTTTCGTTAAAACCAAGATTTACTAAAGATGTAAATTCAAGCAAGTTAGTAGTTGGTGATCTATTCTTCATAAAACCATGTTGACATGGAGAAATAATAGATTTGCAGTAGTGATAAAGGGTAGAAGTGAGCATTTTTTCAAACAACTTTGGGATTGCAGAAAGTTTGGCAATACCTCTATAATTAGATATGTCAGCTTTGTTACCTTTTTTATGTAACGGAACAATAAAGGATTCCTTCCAGATAGCAGGAAAAGATGCGCTCTGAAGTGATAAATTGAAAAGTTTTAGAAGCGGCTTACACAGAGATTCCGCACAGTGCTTAAGCAGACAACTAGGTATTTTGTCTGGACCGGGTGAGAAAGTGGGTTTCAACAGTTTTAAATTTAAAAGAAGACTCTCCTCACTAATTTCAGGAGTTACAATTTGGTTACAATGGGAAGTGGAATATGGATAAAAGTTGCCAACATATGGTTTAGAGGAATAAGTTGATTGAAAGAATTTTGCGAACAGGTCTGCAATACCTAAATCGCTATGGGCTTGTTCGTTAACTAGATACATAGATGAGGGAAATAAAGAAGACTTGCGCTTTGAGTTAAAAAAGTTGTAAAACTGCTTAGGATCACGCGAAAATTGCAGTCTACAACGTGAGAGATAGTTCTTATAACAAAGGTTATTTAATGAAAGAAAATTAGCCCGAGCTACACAAAAGTTAGCAAAAGCAATAGAAGAGCCAGTACGTTTAAATTTTTTATATAATCTTGACTTTATGTTTTTTAGGTTTGAAAGCCTTCTTGTAACCCAAGGTGGTTTATATGTAATTAACGAATCTACAATGTAGGGGACATTGGCAACGAAAATATTGTATACCGTTGAATAAAAGAAATTAATAGCGGTAGTCATATCATTACAATTGACTAAAAAAGACCAATCAGTTCCAACATGAAAAGGTACTGTCGTCTAATGTGTCTTCGGCTATGACTCGGTATGATACCGTCATTGAAGTATACAGTCGGCTAGTTCATTCATACACAACAGCATACGAGTTTATTTCATAGTGTTGTAGAAAAGCAGTGCGAGTTTTGATAGTGGGCGTGTAGCACACGCGTCGTTTGAGCGAGAGACGATAATTTTGTGTTTAGTGTTGACTCTAATATATATTAAATGTATCAAGTCAATATTTGATATTGACTTATGGTGGAAAACTCATTTTTATGAGTTTTTTCGCCTCAGTTTAATCACCGATATTCTGCCATCATTACGACGTATTCAAAAATTAGCCTACCTATTTAATGAGATGGATCGTCTGCGGATCAGTCCATCTAACATGCGCTCTCTGCGGAGTCGATCTCACTGTATACCAATTACCTGACTCCAACACTTGGGGAGCAGTAGGGCTTCTCTTTGGCGTCCGTGTACCCAAAGGCCATCAGGGTGAAGTTGCTTAAGCCTTCTTCTGGAGGTATTTATACCCAAAGCAGCAGCTAGCCTGTTGATATGAGACTTTAACCGGTCATGGTACCGGCTTAAGTGCAAGTATCTGCTCACGAACAGAGAGGATTCTCAGATCCGTGGATATCACATCATTACGAACGTACCAAGGAGCGTTAACTATCTGACGGAGGGCAGAGTTCTGCATCTTCTGCATAAGGTATATATTAGAGTCGGCTGCGGTGCCCCAGAATGGAATCCCATAAGTCCAGGTCGGGACCCACTGAGCCCAACTGGGGTATAACCGACTTATGCATCAAGATGGTTGGACAGGAGTCTCTCCTTAGCGCAAACGTGCAGTGCTGTGACTTTTCGCTGTTCATAGCGATGTTCCAGCGGTCTGCCCACCTACTGAAACTATCCAGAAAGTCCTGAGTTATATCAGAAGCCTCATTGGCTCTGGAAGAACTGACAATGAAAGCTGTGTCATCAGCGTATGTGGGTAGCAATGTATTACACTGTGTCACAGCGATAAAAAACTTCTTATCAGACCTAGTGGAGGTTATAGGTCATAAAAAACTAAAAAGAATGGTATATATTAAATCTCTGATACACCCTCAAAATCTTGTTTTAGAGCCCAAAAACCGTTTTTAAGAGGTTCCTGTACATATTACCTTATAACTTGGCCATTTTTTATCGGATTTCAAATTTCAAAATTTCAATTATATTTTTTCTCAACGTACATCGAAAGTTTAGTCATTTTAGCTTTAAATGAACCCTGTTTGAATAGAATCGGTTAAAAATTACTTGATTTATTGTACTTTTTATAATTGCATATGAAAGTTTTCTTTCCTTTTTTATTCTTAATTGTTGCAGATAGCTAGAGGGAGATAGCAT
>JBAMAV010000531.1:0-45678 GCA_037043315.1 Amiota communis
TGTGGATGTTGGAACACCGCGTTTACGCTTACGAGAGTTTCGTGCGAGTCGATCACCGCTGTTCAGCGCGAATTCCGACGCCACTTCAACATTCATCGGAACCAAAGGATACCCACGCGTAACACGATCCTTCGGTGGGTGGAAGCACTTCGCACCCGAAGTGTTTTGAGCAACAGACGTCTCCCAGGGCGACCACGAACGGCTCGAACGCCAAAAAATGTTGAGGCCGTCCGCCAAGCTTTCATGCGCAGCCCAGGTCGTTCAGCACGAAACCACGTCGCTCAACTTCGCTTGAGTAATCCATCGGTAAGGCGTATTTTACACAATGAACTGCATTTCCACCCCTACAAATTGGCAATTGTTCAAGAGTTGCAGCCAAGGGATTATGAACAACGAGTGACGTTCGCGCGTGAGATGGAAGCACTCTCAGATCAACCTGAGAACCTTATTCTGTTCGTGAGTGATGAAGCTCATTTCCACCTGAACAGCATAGTGAATCAGCTGAACTGCCGTTATTGGGCCAATGAAAATCCTAGAGTATTGCATGGAAGACCTTTGCATAGCCCCAAAGTGACTGTTTGGAGTGCGGTATCGAAGTTTTGCGTTATTGGCCCTTACTTTTTCGAGAACGTCAATGGAGCTGCTGTCACCGTTAACTCGGAGCACTATGTTGACATGATCAATAACTTCTTCTTGCCTGAATTAAGGCGAAAACAGATACCGATTTGGCGTGTTTGTTTCCAGCAAGACGGGGCGAAAGTCCACACTGCAAACAACTCAATGGGAGTCATCTGCCGTCACTTCTCAGGTCGTGTGATTTCCCGATAAGGGGACTTTAATTGGCCACCTCGGTCACCTGATCTCTCCAAATGCGATTTTTTCTTGTGGGGATATCTTAAGGCTCGTGTATACACACATAAGCTTCGAAACCTCCAGGAATTGAAGAAAGTGATTCGCGAGGAAACTGCCAGAATCGCTCGAGAAAGTAGATGCAAACTTCGTAGAACGGCTTCAGCGCTGCATCGCCGGTGGGGGTCACCACATGCCCGATGTTGTTTTCCACACTTGACATTCTTAAATGCTTTTACCTAACAATTCTAAAAATTCAAATTAAAATGATCCTTAACAAGTTTATGAATTTTTGAAAAACGTCCGTCCTTTTTGACTCACCCTGTATAATAAACTATGTGTTAATTAGGTTTTGTTTAAAGAAAACAACAAAAAATATTCACTTAAAATGAACTACAACAATAAGACATTATGCAACAGCATAGCACACTTAGATATCTATATATATAAAGAAGAAAAATATTCTTAAATATCTATTAAATATGTAACTCCTTTCTTATCTTTTTCATGTACACCAATTTTGATGGTCAATCCTCACAATTAAATACGAGCAGAAACAGTCGACACTGATATCTTGACTTTCATAAGTCTTTCATCGCAACAGTCAAAAAAAAAAATAGCTCCAGGAACTCAAGTCTTATCACTGCAGGATATAACATTTTACACGTTCTACGGTACAATATATCTAGAATGATTTATACGCCAGCAGCAGCAACAGACTTATCTACTTTCAAAGGTAAGCAAACAAAGTTTGAATTTTAAGAAAGTTTATCTAAACACGTTAATACCATTGCATATACTCTCTCATTCAGGACATGACTAAGATGAGTATATGCGAGTATCTTTTGGTAGTGGAACAAAATATTGTTGTTAAAATTATTAAATTGTTAACATTTCCTTTAAAATTGTTGACAAAAGAATTTCCATTAAACAAATTAATTAAAAAGAGATGCAAAAGTATCTCAATATCTTTATAATTAATTATCACGCATTACCTTGTCAATGGCAGCAGCCCTTTTCTTTTTTCTTGTCACCTTATTCAATGCCTGCATATATCTATAGAAATTTCTTAAAAGTATCTAAAGCGTTGCTTATCATTAGCGTATATCTTTAATATCTCAAAGATGTGTTGCGTTTACTTTCGTTAGTTTGTTCTTCGTTTCGTTCGCTTGGTTGTGATGTCGTTTGGTGATGATGTCCTTGTACGTCGTCACTCTTCACCGTGTTAAACGAATATTTGCACACGAAACTTTTTAATGAGTTACAGTCGAGTTTTTGACTTTATTCAGCTTTCAATTCCACCTGGCCAAAAACACCTGAGTGCCTTTCGCTTTCATCTCACATACGCACAGTATCCTCTGTGCCAATACTCTGCTCAACTCGACATCCAGAAGTGTACAAAAATGTTGATGGGATTAGTACAAATTGTTCACCGTAAAAGGTCAAAGGGACAAAGTTCGAAGAAAAAACAAAAAAAGACAAATACAAAATGAAAAACCCTTAAAGAAAGTAGGACTTACTCAACAGGACTATTTAGTATTAGTAGCAGTAGTAGCAGCAGGCGTTGCAACCTCAACTTCATTGACATGTTTCTCGATTATTTTTGTTTTTTCCATTTTACAAATTTCGTTTGCAAAAGTTTTTCGCACGCAAACTATTATGGAGCGCAACGTTGAATACGCGGAACGGCCAAACATTGAAACTCTGTGAGTAGTGAATCTGTTTGCGAAACTTTTGTTTAGAATAAGCAGGTCTTTTTTTTTTTTTTGGATTTCCAAATTTCCCTCATTTGAGCAACATCGGCACCGACATCTGTAACAGCAGCAACATAAGCAACAACAAACTTTTGAGTCCTTGTTAGGCAACTGTTTCGCATAAGAACTTTCCAGAGAAGTAGAAACTCCTTAGTTGGCCACAAAAAGACAAAACCAACTTGACAGTGGCAGAATTAAGCGGGATTGGAAAAAGGAGATTTTGCGACAATAATAAGAAAATCTCGTTGCTTTAAAAGAATAAATGAAAATTCCATAAGGCACCTTGAATTTGAATTTGTTGTGTTGCCAATAGATGTTTCAACATCTTTGCACAAATTACAAAAAACAAGGGTCTTATTCATTATATTGTTTATTCGTTTCAATTGTAACTAACTTCAAATATTTAAAACTATTGTGCAATACATTTCTGTCAATATTTTTGGCGGTTTACTTCATGTTCCTTTTCAAAGTATGATTGATCATCTGCTTGCGTCACAATTTAATTGTATGTTTTATAGTAAACTAGCCACCAAGCAAGGGTGAACTTGTTCAGTTTAAATAATTTCATAGTTGCTTCATCCACAATTGAACAATTGAATACGCGAAAGAAGATAAGGACAACCTAGGTTACGCAGCGAACATGCTGCTACCCTTCTTTACAAACAAATTTTTCGAGAGACAGCTCTGCCGCAGAATTACTTTTCGAACGATACACGAGATGTTATGCAACATTCTAAAATGAGTTAATGTACATGTTGCACACTCATACTCACTTCAAATGAGTAATGCATTGTTTTCATAGGACTGTATTGATTTACGCGGCTCACGCCAATAAAGATTTCAATTGGCATGATTTTTTCTGACATCTCAAAAAATCATCGTCATATTTCAGCCAATTTAGCGCAGAACCTTAATGAATTATATGCCTATAGCCATCCCAATGAATCACTCCGTTCATTGGTGAAAATCATAAAAAAAACTGTGCGGTAGTTTTTGAGTTTATTGCGTTCACACAGATAGGCAGAAGCATCGTTGCAACTTTTATTATATTTATAGGTAATTGTGTACTCATTATCACTCTTTAGTTCCAATGAAATGTTTGGAACTTTTAGCTAAGTAATATTGGGTAAACGTATTTCGTATTTAGAGAATTCCGTGTTAAAAACACAATCTGCGTGCCAATACTTGTTGCTTGTTGAGATGCTCTTAAAGGCTCACGCATATTTTGCGGTCAACTGTCATGTCCTTGAAAACACCGAAAGAGATTTACCATATTTGGTTCCTGGGTCTTTAATTTGAAAAGCATGAAAAGTTAAATTGAATAATGAATGATCACGTTTTGTTAACAAAATAACATCGCATTTATTAACCGAATATTATAATATAGAAGCAATATCCTATGAACTAACGTTCACATACACAGAGAGAAAAAATCGAGAACATTGAATTTAAATCGTGCACATTCGTGCACGATATTCTGTCAAGTACGCGTTTTGTTATTACAAGTGAAATGTTCTCATTTCAAGCACGTAATCTTAAGAACAAAAAATCTTTAATTAAGTTTGTTTTGTAACGTTTTTAATAACCTTATGGACTTACTTCAACAACAAGGAATCTTACTTTAAGTACGTTTTCTGTTTATCACGACACTATGCGGTCTTAAGACGTATTTTGTTCAGGGTCTGAAAATGAGAACAAAATATACTTGATTTAAGACCAAAAAACTTAAAATGAGACGATTTTGGTCCTGAAATAAGTAAATGAGAAAAAGTATAGGACCAGACTCTAACGGAAATTAAACCCGTGAATCTATGATGTCAGCTCGTCGCACTAACATCCGAGCCAACGAGACAGTTATATAATAAAAGATTAATTTATAATATACCTAAGCATCGTTTGAGAATTATAGTGAATTGACTGAAAATTGCTAACACTAAGACCAAAATGGTCTCAGTTTAAGTTGATTTGGTCTTAAGACAAAACAACATTCGTGTCTGCAGACTTTCAACACCGAATAGTGTCGATTTAAGTACAAAGTTCTCGGTTTTCTCTCGCTGTTCAGAGAGTTTCCTCCTGAAAGTGCAATTGATTCAATTAGTAGTGGAATGTGACATCGTTCAAATGGCCGCCACGGCTGCGCTGGTAGGCCTGCATACAAATCTTCCAATTTTGAATAACTCTGCCGCATAATTTCAAAAAATTATGGCCAGAATTCCGGCTCGAATGTTGTTCTTGGGGTCTTGAATCGTCATTGGATGGTTGGTATAGACGAGCGACTTCAAATATCCTCAAAGCATCAAGTCTAACGGCGTTAAATCACACGATCTCTCGCCAGCCAATTGACATCTCCATTTCTCGAAAAAGTTCAGACCAATGATACCGCCAATTTCCGCACCACACACAAACTTTTTCTGGGTGTAAAGGCACTTCCAATATCTGATGTGTATTCTTGGTCCCCCAAAACTGACTGTTTTGTTTATTGACAAAGGCCGTTGATCCAAAAATGCGCTTCGTCGCTGTTAACGAGGATATTTTCCAAATAAAGCACGTTTCGTTTGTCGCGGAGAATGCGAATTAATGAAAAACTATTGTACAATTTGGATGCGTTGTTGAGTAGTATATTTTTCCATGTTGAAATTGATAAGTCTAATGAGCAAATCGTTAGAGCGGTATTTACAAGATGTGCTCGTTTAAATATATATAAAAGCCAGTTGAAACATCCAAAAGAATATGATTAAATGGACACGTCATGATTGAAAAATTAGCAATGGAATTTTATTGTTGAGGATATCGCTATTGCAAACTGTATGTCAAACGCAAAACTATAGAATTTGATAATGTCATGGCGGGAAAGATTTTTCATATATTGAATAATGTGAGATAAAATGTAGTGCCCTATTAAAATTTTATTGATTTCATATATTAATTTTCATAAGCATCCATTGAATGTTAATACAATATATTGCACATATTTTGCCCTCATTTTTAGTTTTTCCTTTTCTTGGCAGTTCTTTAAAAATAAGCCACGTTAACTACGTTTGTTCTCCCTCTGTATGTGTCTTTATCTCTTAAGACTCTTTTTCTCTGTCTCTGTAAACCCATCATATTTGTTCTTGTTCTTGTTTTGTCATTACCCTGATTGTCAACGACCAATTCAATATACATGAGTATATACCACCATGACTTCTCATTATGGTTGAGAAAAAGTTTAAATTAGTTAAAGAACTTCATTAACGCATTTTGCCCCTAAAAAAAAAAAAAACAACCAACAAACCAATGAAGTTGAGTTTCCAATAACTGAAAGAGGAAGAAGAAGGCAAAATAGATTAGCAACACTATGTAAGAACATACAAAAACGAAGAAGGTAGTCGGTCTTGTCATGCCATGAAGTATAATGAATTCTGCAGATATTGAAAATTATTAAAATTATAATTAGTGGATTAAAGTTGAAAACGATACGTTCTTATAAACACACAATAATGATATTTCAAATATCTGAACAAGGAAGGACAAGCAAAAATTATTCTATGTATATGGTACCAACACCATCAATAAGTGAAGGGGAATCCAGTCAAGCAGCTTGAGACAAGGTGGTCGCTCAGTCTGTTAGTATGCATAAATAGATGAATCTAAAATATATGAAGAAAAATATACAATATACTTATATGAATACGATATCTCTCTAATCATGTCTGGTTGTTGTTTGTTTTTCTGTTTAATGTGTTCAAAGTCGGTTGGGTCCATACATATTTATGGATGTCGTAAAACCAAATGCATTTTAAACAAGCAACAGATTTTGAATTTAAGAAAAACTTGAAGTTAAGACATACGCACACCATTAATGAAGATGAAGGGATTGGATGGAGTCAAATGGTCGGTCAGACGACAAGTGAATTGTGTGAGAGATAAAGCCATAAGCAGCAATAAACAAAAGACAAGTCGGGCAATCGATCTTGATGCAGCAAGCGAAATAAAAATTAACGGAGCCTACAAGATTTTGATAGGCCTAAAACAATGGAACACACTCAGAAAACAGAGATAAATGAGCGATTATATTTTATAATCTACATCTATGAATGAATGGGTAACGTTGTCTCTGTTAATGAGTTGAAAATGCAGAAGAAAAACCTATAGATACACTACTATGTATAATATCGCATGTGACAAGGTCATCACGAAGTGGGTGACAACCAATGGTTCGTTAAGATGCATTTTTTAGTTTGAATATTGTGTGGGTCAGCTACTGGTTGATTAGTGATTGGGTTTCCGTTGTTTTAGTTGTTGTTGTTGTTGTGTTATCTATTGCAGGGATGAACGCATATTAATTTAATTAGGCAAGGGTAAAGTCGCTGTTGTCGTTACCTTTGCCATTGCCATAACCATCACCATAACCACTGTCAACATCACCATCACCATAGCCACGAATATTTGAAACTATAAAAGCGTCACATGCATTTTAAGTGGCATTAGTATCACTTGGAATATTAGAGAGTGAAGTATTACGAGTATTATCCGAACATGCGTGCCTACATTGTAAGTGTTAGTGATTTAAGAATGGGATTAAGTGAAAGATTTTAATGGATTATTTACACCCACCCACCACCATATCATCATCACCATTATCATTCTTAGGTTCTCTGCCTTATTGCCTTGGCTTCAGCTGCTGAGATTGGCTATGACTACCATCCTGAGGAGGTAGCTGCTCCTGCACCCGAACATCATGGTGAGGCTGTGCTTTCGCAACCCATTAGTGAACCAGCACCTCAGGTCATTGAACAGCCACAAATCCAAGAAGCACCTCAACCACAGCCTGCTCCCCTCATCGAAGAATTCCAAAAGGAATTCTATACATTTAGTGCACCAGAAGATCAATTCGATGATGGTGATGCCGGTGAAATTGCCGGTGCTGTCAAGCGTAGCCTCCGTGTTGTATTCGTACGTACCCCTGAGAACAAGGGTCTGGAACGTGCTGCCCTCAGTCTGGCTCAGCAATCTTCAGATGATCGTACCGCCATCTATGTATTGCATAAGCAAGCTGACATAGCCAATCTGGCCAAGCAATTGCAGGCTCTCAAATCTTTGTCGCGTAACAAGCCTGAAGTTCACTTCATCAAATATCGTACTCCACAGGATGCTGCCAATGCTCAATCAGCTATCCAGAGTCAATACAATGAATTGCCTGGTGTTTCACGTGTCTCCAATGAAGGCACTGCTCCAGTCTTGAACTTTGCCTCACAACCACAACCTGTTGCAGTTGAGGCTCCTGCCCCAGCACCAGCACCAGCTGCTCCTTCTTCAGAGTATTTGCCATCAAACCCAGTGCCTTCACAGGATTATTTGCCACCCAGTCTACGTCGTTTCCGTCTCAAGTAAGCGAAATTATTGAGAGTGAACACAATTGACACCGCCACCGCACCATCTACAGATCATTGTCACACTATCCCACTTTCAATCTTCTTCTCAATCTCTGTTATCTTTTTTTTTTGTTAACTAATTGTATTCAAGGATGATTTTCATTCAACCCCAAAAACAAAACAAAAATTCTAAAAATGTATTCAAATAAAAATTTGTTGTATCCTTTTGTTATCCCAAAAATTTGTTCAAATGTCTCAATCTGTTGGATCTCTGTGGATGGATGAAAGGACAAAATGACTTCACTTCACTTGACTTCACTAAGCCACAAATTACTAAACTTGGGTGACACTACACTCGCATATGGCCCCGGCCCCATCTGGACGAGTCATGCAAATTTTAGTTGGTTTGCCTAAAAAAAGAAAGTAAGAAAGAATGAAAACTTTTATTGGCGCCGAGCCTAATTGCTTTGGTTTGGTTGGGTACTAGTAGGTCTATTGTTCAATTCTCTCCTCCTCACTGACTGAATGACTCTCTATCATTTCTACAATCACCATGTGTTTGTATGGAATTAACCCACTCTCATTGTGTGCACAGGTATCCCGTTGTGTCCTTTTTAGGTGATTTGTTTTGTAAAAGGAAATCCCAGCCATTGGCGCCAAACGTACATTTTCCACTTGGTCGCACAACGTCAGGACTTTAAGCGCCATTCAGAACCAGTCACCAGAAGCGAGCGAGCAATGCACGTTCCATACCGTTTCGCTTCGCATCGTTTACTCTACTCTACTTCGATTTCAGTTCAGTTCAGTTTAGATACGCTGTCCTTTTGCATTTAATCCTTGAAATAATAGCAAGGATATAGTGTTGCCATATCATAAAATGTGTTCTGCAACAAGTTAAGCCGATTTCAAATCGAAATGAGAGTCGTTTACCGTTGGCCTCCATAGAATTGAGGTGAGTTCAGTTGAGTTTACTACTAGTATAGGATTTTTTATGTTTGTGTCTCTATGTGTGTGTGTGGGCTGGAGAGGATCTATGTGGTTTGGGGTGTATACATTAGCATTGTTGGCAATATATTTAAGTGTCTCTTTTAATTTTTATACCCCCAACACGGTTCATAATTGCCCCAAAACCCACACATACCCACTTACACCCACTTACATACTTACATACATATGTATTGTACATGAATCCTTGGACCATATTTGGCCTTCGCCTTCGTTTTAGTTCCGTTGATTCTCTTCTATTCTCTGCTATACTGTCCTATCTATTCTATCATTTGGACGCAGGTGTATTTTTTCACTCAGTAACTGTTTTGATGGCTTCCGCGCTGAACTTTCCTAGCATCCATGACAAGGACACGAGCACACACATTGATGTCATTCCAACGTACATGATAATGATAATGACTTTGCTGATATTGATGCTTATGATGATGCTGATGATGGTGGTAATGGTGGTGATGCTGGTTCTGCTTTTACTGATGATGATTATGAGTGACACTAACATGTCCACAATGTTATGTTGGCTTGTCTATACTATGTGTGTGTGTGTGTGGGTTTTTTGATGAAATGAGTTAGTTGCTCATGTTCATGGCATTGAAAATGATGATGATGATTATCATGATTATAGGGTACTTTGCTTGTGTATGTGATGATGACTATAATGTCTTTTACTTGGATGCTATCTATAATGCTTGCATTGTCTGCTTATGACTTCCTGCTTTTCCTTACTTGAGAGTAAGTACGAAATCTATGGACAACAACCGCAAAAGTCCAAAGACCAGTAAAAAGGATTTTCTTCTGTATGAGGCGTGTTGAGTGGAGTCCTTAAATTTCACTTAGAAGCAACATAAAACTAGCATAAATGAATGTGTGATACGCACACATGCACACATATTTGCAAGTAGTATGTGCTTGTGTATCTGTGTCTATAAATGCGTGCATGTGTGTTTATGGAGGCATATCGAAGGTTTTCTTTGGTTCTGTTGCTGGTATTTGAGTTTGAGTTGAGACAAGCATAACGTTTTACCTTGGTTTTCATACTACATTCAACCAACTTTAAGTGCGTGCGTTTGTCAGTTCTAAAGGCGTTAGTTTTCTTCATGCTGTTATCCTTGTTAAAACATGTGTGTAAGTGTATCTACATACTATATCTGTGTTCGTGTTGCTTTGACAGTAATTAAGGTGATTATATGCGGCATATGCCAGCGCCAACCAACATTTGACGACGATGCGTTCTACTCAAGTGCTTTTGCCATAGTCTGTGGTGTGCTTGCTTCTGTTTGTGTTTCTGGGTCTGTCTATCTATCTGTCTAAGTATCTATGTTGAGCCTATGTTGTTGTGTGTATTTCACTTCTGTTTGTTGGTTTGTTTGTTTGTTTGTCTGTAGTAAGTATAATTGTATGCGTGTTAATGAGCAACCTGCTGTGCTGTGAAGGAAAAATAAATTATTAATAACAGCATTTAGAACTCATCGTCATCGTCATTTTCATCTTCTCATTCTCATTCACATTCACATTCCCTATCAACGTCATCAACATTTTCATCAGCAGGTGAAGACAGTTTAACGCCAGCTAAAAACTTTTTATTCCTTCATTTTTTCTTTACTTTTTTTCGTTCTTTTATTTTGTACTTGTAACTTTGCTTTGCAAATACTTCCACAATTATGTACCAAGTTTCAGTTGTGGGAGTTGGTCTTTGTCAAATCGAAGTGAAAATGAAAAACTTCTTCAACACAACATACAATTGTGGAAAAACAGAAAGCATCGTCGACAAAATTACAATTCTTTTCTGTATTTTGTTGTATGATGTGGTGAGTAAGTGAAAGTACGTTGCTGCTGTCCAAACAACATGACTTACCACCATCAAATTCCAAACAACATGACTTACCACCATCAAATTCCAAACACAAAATAACAACAAAGCCATGCAATAACAACAGTGAAAGGCAACAACTACAACTGTCATTTGTGGTAGCACACACATGATTCTCTTTCTCAATCCTTTGTTGTTTCATTGTAAAAATGTTTGTATGTGCAATTGAAGGCCCCCCCTAAAAGGCTACAATGAAAAATTTTTAAAAAAAGAAAAATGTAAACTTCATTGGAAAAACATTCTAAACACGAAATTGTTGTAGTAACAACGACGATAGCAATAACAATTTGAACTCTCAATAGCACATTTTCTCAATATTTCATAGTTGAATTCATCGCGCATGGAATTGACTTAAAATCATACAATATTTTTGTTGTTCTTCTTCTTGTTGTTTTGATTGTTTTTGATTTATGTACATACATATGTTGGTAGGTGAAAGCTTGACTTCTAATAAAATGGAAAACTTTTTGAAATGAAATTACACATGAAGTATGAGTTACAGGCACGGATTAAGCAATGCAAAGGCTTCTAGGAAATAATATATACTACATGGGCAGATGAGTTCCCGGTCTAATAAAAAATACACAAATTTTTCGGTGAAATTTAATTTCAAGAACGATGCAATCATTCCAATGTTTCTCTAAAATTTCGATACTTTTCTTAAAGAGGTCTATCCCCTTCTGGGAATTTATTGTTTTAGGCAAGTTCTTTGTGCATTAAGCTATATTCTTGAAGGTAAATTAATATTGTTCACTCATCATTTGTGATCCGGACTATCCTCTATAAATTGGTTTTTAAAGGATGCAAGGATGAATGAATACAATATGTATGGGTTACCAACCCATGAACTGTTTGGGGTTTGAATTGGAAGTACCTTAGGGTACAAGGTCTGACCAGAGATTTTGTCTGATACCACGGGTGGTCAGGAGCCCACGGAATTTGTTCTGTCCTGACCAGCGGAGACGGCCCCATTATGGGAGTATCGTGGTGGCTGTGGTTTAAAACCCACATGCTGGTAGAGTAAAAGCTCGGCGTGGAGTTGCGTTATACAACGGCTGTTATGCCAAAGAGCACCAAATGTTTAAGGTAGGCCTTGTTCCTAACCAAGGAATGAGTCATATGACCATAATAAGTATGGCTTGAGATTGGTGCCTGCGGATATATATCCAAAGGGGCGTTGGTTGTCATTCAACTCCTGGGCACGGCAGCGTGATTTTTAGTCTCAACGACAGGTGATCACGTAAATCAAATAGACTTAATTTCCATATGAGGCCGTTTCTTCGAAATATCTTCGTTCAAATGATCCAGTTGGGTCATGTAGCAATCGCTATTGATTATCTTGCCTTTTTCAAGGTAGGCGGTAAACAAAATTCTGTTCGCATTCCAAAATACAGACTCAGCCGATAGCCGATATGACTCTGCCGTGTAATGGTGTATTCAAAGTTTCGTCCATCGATATATATCGTTTATTTCACCGAAACAGCTCCAATCATCAACTCCATTTCGAAAACAGCTTTCTCATAGACAAATGTTCATGCAAAATAATGTTTAAACGTTCCTTGGATATCTTTAGAGTGTCAGCTATCCCTGCAACTTCACTCTATGGTTTGCCAAACGATTTTGAAGACTTTTTTGATATATTCTGGAATAACCACCTCTTTTGATGGCTGGCATGGATATCCTGATGCAGAATCCGGATAAAACTTATCAAGCCATGCTTGTGTTTCAGTGGTGTTTTTTTTTCCATCAAAAAGCCTTGTTTAATCAACACATGAACTTTACTAAAACATCTGTAGCTTTTCAATGAATTCCCAAATTTACATGAAGTTTTTACAGCCACCTTTTTTTAGAATGATATTTCCATGTATACTAAGAACATTTGCTGACATTTTTTCATTTACAACTGAGTTCGCTAAGTAATATATTCGGTTTGAGCCAAGTTATGTTTAAGAAGAAGTTTCCTTATAAGGAGAGTTTTAACCACAAACTCATGTACAATAATCAATGGCGTAAAATACATTAGTATATCATCAATAATAATATAAATTTAAGCTAAGCTGATAACATTTTTATATTATGGGCACCAGATTTCTTTCTCATTTGCCTTCATATCTTTGGTGACAAGTTTGTCCGTCACTAAACAAAATGTGACAGTAATTTCAAGAGGTCAATTGTCACTCTTAGTACTTTTTTTGTTTGTATTAATATACTGACAACATTGATCCAATCTATGGGACGTGCATACTCGTATATGTAAGTTCTAACCATTTTTTGTAATATTGTTCCTCGGAGGTGTAAACATATTTTTGTATTGTATGACAATAGTTCTGCGGACCCAAATTTGTATTGTCTTCAGTTTCATTGAAGCATTCAACATTATTTGAAATTGAATGTAGAAGTATAATAGACCGATCACATCCCATCCGATATTACCAAATAAATTTTAAATAATTTCGATTTGGTCAGTAAACCATGTCAGTTATCTCATTTAATACGCCTTAACTATGTTTATGACAGTACACCGGGTTTCAAATGAATGTATTAGATAATGCAATTCTGATCATACCAAACATTGGTTCGAATTGTTTCTTGAAGGTTAGGTCTCATATGTGTGTGATTCTTTGCGCTTAATAAATCACTTTGTCGTCATGAATTTACACTTATTTTTCTCATAATCCATGGGGCCTCAAGACCTTTGTGGTTCATAAGGCACTGAACAAGTGAAGTATGATGAGTGTTTTGAGTGAGTCTGAAGGTTTGTGTATATAAATTTTTTTATATTTTTGTTTTTTTAAATAGAAATGTCTTCATTCAGAGTTTGGCTTTTGTTAATTTGGCAAATGCTTCAGTTTCTGCTTAAACGATTTCATGGTCTCTTCTTGTACTACTACTCTTTAAACAAAAACTAAACAAAAACTTCCATACAAAAGGTGTCAAAATGTATTCCATGTTTCATTCTTCAAATTCCTATCCTTTCGTCTCCTAACAATTTTCTACAATATTTGTTATACTTCATTGGTTGTTTACCTGCAACTGGCAACTATAAGAACAATTACTCCTATAGAATAGGAAATTCCAACAAAGTACAATTTGCTGTCAAAACTTTTCCTTTCTGGCTGTCGTTGTTCATGTTTTGTTTTCGTTTCTTTTCACTTGTACACCCCAGCTTTTTTGGTTAGTACACCCCTTGTATTTTTGAGCAATAACTACAAATTGAGTTGTTTTACAAAGCCTTTCATATTCCTTTCTTTTGTGATGAAATTGACTCAACTAAAATACTTGTATTTTTTCATGCAATGTTACAAAAATTCAACAAACGACGCAACAGTTTTGTATCAAATTCAACTCAGCTTTCAACTTTAGTTGAGCTCATTAACATTTCACCACACCTCTGACCATCTACAGCATTTCTTGTCTTCTTCTCTCATACTACTATTTTGATTTTCGTATTACTCTCTTGCATATTAATTAGCCAAATTTTAGGCGCTTTCATAATTAATACGCTACCAACGTTTGAAGCGGAAAACAAACTACATGACTGCGTAGTGAAGACTCACTCCCCTTTGTCAGTTGAGTTTTCTTTTTTATATGTTTTCCTTTGTTAACAGCACAGAAAAGAAAAACAAAAAAAGAAAATATCCTTATTAACAAACCACATCCGGTTAAGTTGATCCAACTCAAACCTTCTGCTCTTCCATCTTCACCATCATCAGGTTGAAATCATCAAATGAACACCCACACATTTTTGATTGAGCTTCACTGAGTTGAACTTAATGAAGCTAAAGGAAGTACTACGACCTAATGCTCTTTATTGTTGCTGCTGCTATTGCTATTGCTGTTATGTTGTTCCGTTCGTCCTTCAGCTTAAATTACTCATTTAATATTTATACGTTAATCAAGCGCAACTTCATTTCCACATCCACATCTCTTTTATCATCAACCACTACAAAGAACACAAGGCAGTATGATGGACATGATTTCTGTTTTGGTTTTGTTCGTTCTGTCGTCGTCGTCGTTCATTTCCTAGTTTGACCCTTCGACAATTTACATGAAATCTCGATGGAACTGAATGGCTTAAGTAACACAAATAATCAACATCGCAACTCATACTCTAACGTACATACAACTACTAATCCAATGTATTGTACAACAGTATTTTCACCCAGATTTTCCATGTCCTGCTGTGCTCGTTTATCTCTTTGGCGTTATTGCAATTGACGCTTAACTGCCACGCCTTGTCTGACCTATGCCACATCATTCACCATTCACCATTCAACAAAAACTCTTCTCCTTTCCTCTCATTCTTTTGTAACTCGTTGGTTGCTTAACATTCATCATTCTCATTCGAACAACTACATTTGGTTTTGGGTTTCAGTTCCGATTTGCCCTTCACTTACAGTAAAGCGATACTGAGGCGTTAATTGCTAATTTCCATGCAAAGTTGTCATTACGTTACGTTCCATGTTGTTTCTTCCATGGATCGGTTCGGCTTGTTTCGTTTTGGTTTGGTTTCTGTCACAGTTTTCAATCGATAGTTTGCATCTGTTTCAGTTTGCTTGTCGCTTTGCTGTTCTTGTTCATTGCCAATTCACAGATACAATTCAACATTACATTTTTAGGGCAAAATCTAGCCTCCTTCATCACTTGTACATAACCAATTGTGAAAGTAGGTTCATTTATAGTCCTTTAGTAGAAGAATCGAAAGTAGCATAAATCTAGTGTAATTTTCCCTAGTTTGACGCTTGTTATGTTTGAGGCTGCGTTTATGTTTGGGATAAACCTAAAGATATTTAAAGATAAGCCCCGCCATGCAATGTCTGTGGTATGCTCGATTGTTTTTGTCTGCTTGTCTGTCTATCTACCTTAGCCTTCATCCAAGTTACAATCATTTATGCTTTAGAACAATGATATTCCTGATTTACCATTCATGCTCTTTATCCTTTTGTGTTGATTATATTCCCTCTAGATACTAAAATAAAAACACCTAACCATATAGTATTGTTCTATTGTTTGTTATGTATAACCTTTTTTATGAATGTAATTTGTGGGTTCTTAACCTTAGTTATACGTAGATTTGATTCCATCTATTTAAAAATGACCTTTCATGTTATTGTGATGAAGTATTATAACTTTGCCTTGATGTTTGTAGCGCATAGCATCATCTATAGGAGCATACATGCTGTCATTTTGTATATCCGAAGTTCAGTTAGAATTTACTTCTGATTTCTGATTCTTATCGCTACAGACTGTAATATCATAAAATTTTCTTTAACTTTGACATAGTAGACCATAGGATTATTAGCCAGTAGATTTACATAGTTCTAGATGGTGTTCAAGTTCCTAGATTGGACATTACCACGCCAAGACGCATCATTTAAGTTGTCAGTAAATTTGATTCTGATACAATATACTTTGAAACCTTTCACAATATACTTATAGTGTGAAGAGGTATTACCATTTAACTTTAATGTCTGTAACACATATACTCGTGTGTTGAAGTATAGAATATATATATATGCAAATGATCACAGTGATAAGAACAATATTTAGGAGTCAATGCTTTCATCCATCTGTGTTAAAGGATGCTACTCTCTTAGTTGAAGCATTTTATTGTAGAAGCCAGAGAAATTGAAATTGAATTGATGTCAAAGCCTAAAAATATGCAATTAAAGTTTTACTGATACTAGTAAATAAATACTTGTATACTAAAATTATGAAAATTTTAATTGCATATTTTTAGGCTTTGAAATCAATTCAATTTCAATTGCTATCTATTTTTGTAACACACCTGATTATCTCAAAATAAGAGTTCTCTGAACACAAGAAGAGGTAGTCCTACATGTCTGTAGGCATATGCCCAGATGAATAATTGATCCCATTTTAAGGCAGTAGATGCTCTAATACTTCAATTGAATCAATGCCATAATTTTATTGGTCTCACAAATTGTACTTTGTCCCCAATACGTGCAACTGAGTAGACCCCGTAAGAAGATTCCAGGTCATCATAGGATTAATACTAAAATGAAAAATATTTTTCCCTGGAAAAGAATGTTTTTCTTGGTATCATTCACTGTTCATTCCAATGTTTGGTCTTCCCACTTCCCACAACTCAATGTAAATGCGCATCGATATTATTGATACTTAAACATGGCAAATCGGAGTAACAACAAGTCTGCTACCGACTATCTCATTTTGAGTAGACTCTTTGTAGTAATAACCAGAGTGGATATTTGCTTATAAATGTATATAGCATATGCATTTTAAATATTTAACACATAAATGCATATAAAGGCATATTTGTTCATTTTATTCGAAAACAAAAAGACAAATTCCAACTTTGTTCATATAATACAGTACAGCATCAAGGAGAGAACACATTTATCAAAGTTACCTAAAAAAAGATCAGCTATCCAAGTGTCTTAATTATTTATTCATATACGAGCGATCAAGTTTCATGCGAATCAACAATTTAACAGTGTTACTTGCTTATTCTGTACAACAAAATCTTAAAGGAGCTAAAAACAAAAGCTGAAAAATTTTATTTGGATCTCTGTAAACGAGACAACAGACTTAGTGCAATGACTGGTCATGAACTTTGTTTTCGGAGTATTGACGAGTGATTCAGATAAACGTGTTTTAAGCTATCTATTCAACGTTGTAACTGTTGATGTTGCCAATGCCACCACTGTGACCGCATTTGTTACGATAGATAGTTTGTCGTTACTTTGGCCAAACGGTGAAGTTTCTAGTTGATTATTTGGTACGTCCAATTGCTGATTTGTATGAATTTAACGCAGGTATTCAGTATAACAAGGTCCTACTAGTTGTAACGGATGCAACATCATATATGCTGGTTGCTGTTAGTGTTCTCCAAGTTTTGTACCCTAACATGATGCATTTGACTTGCCTTTCCTATGGGTTACACCGACTAGTAGAGTTTTTGCGGGCCAAGAATTCTATTGTTAACAGTTTGATTTCAATTATGAAATATGTATTTCTAAAGGTGTGGTTTTGTTGAAATATTAAAGAACATAGTTATTAACTTTAAGGTTCTGTCAAGATTCTTCCAGCTGTACCTCTGCCGCCAATGTCATGTATAACGCGTTGGTGTACGTGGTTAAAGGCTGATTTTTATTATTCTGATTATTTCAACGAGATTAAAAGAGTAGTGGCTTCATTTAATAGCGACGATTCTAAGCTTTTCGACTGTCTAAGGAGTTGTTTAATTCAAACCGCTTAGTTGCAGATCTCGCTTACATAAAACTCAGTCTTTCAAGCTATTGTTAGACTCGAAGCCCGTGGCATAAAAGTAAATGAGTCTATCCGCATGGTGGAAGGAATAAAAACTTCAATTTCGATTTTACGAAATAAAGCATATTTGGAAAAGTTTGACGTTATTCTTTGCATAAATAAGGGTTACAAACCCCTTACAGAAATAAAAAATATTTAGCAGAAAGGTATGGATGCCACAGATTCGCGCGGCCCTCACAACGAAGGTCTCGAACCTAGAGCTCAAGTTGAATATATTTTTTTTCCCAAGCATAGTATTTTATCGATTTTTCGCTTTTAATAGTTCAAGAAAAAGCTCTTGGACTCAACATTTGGTGACCCCGAGGTGATGTGATCTCCCTGTTTTCGCTAAAACACGCTCCTGTGGGTGCATTTGGTAATGTATAAAGAACATTCGTTTCATTTAACCTGTTGGGAGAGGAGTTTTTCCTTTGCTTTTAATAGGTCAAGAAAAAGCTCTTGCCTCAACAAAACTTTTGTTTTCATCTTAAATGTTAAAATTATTTCATTACAAATAAAGGTGAAAGGTATGTAAGTTTCGTTAAATCGAAATTAAATATCTATCTGTTCTGTTTTGTAAAAATAACTTTAACCACCTCACTCGCTTTAAATCTTTTTCAAACACACATCTTGTTTGTCTTCATTTGTTTTTTTTTTTTTTCAAAAACCATTTGTTTGTTTTCTTTTTTTTGGCAGATTTTATTGTTGATTTTCTCAATTTTCATTCACATTTAAAAGGATTAAAAGGATATTCGTCAATCTAAGCTCGTTTAAGTTTCGTTCACTCTTATTTGTTCTTTTCCACCATCTCCTTCATTTTCATTTTTTTCTTTAACCTTTTTGCTTTGTCTTCTCTACTTCTCTTCTAGGAGTTTCTATTTATTTTGTGTTATTGTTGTTGTTGTTGTTTCTATTGTTTATTGTACGCATATCCTTTGTACATTTCTACAACATTGATCCTTTACCAAAATATATTGTGCCCTTACACAAATCGAAACGAAACGAAACGAATAAAGTGAAGTTGAGTGTAGCCTTGTGTTGAGTTAACTTTGTGTGTCAAGTTGAGTTTTAGTGTTTGTCCTTTGTGGGTTTTTCATCATTGTCCATTCCGTTTCCTTTTTTATTATTCTTTCATTTAACAACACCATGGGACAACAATAACAACAACAACACCAATCACCTATTTTCTATTTTTTTTTTATATGCTTTTATACGCTTGAATTGCGTAAACAATTTTACAGCTCAATAAGGAATTTCATTTGTTTCAGTTTAGGTGTTTTTATTTTTTTCTATTTTATTGGATTCGGTTACTTGGTGCCTTTAATTTGCTTAGCTTCACACTTCTTCTTCAATTCACTTGTGCGACACGTGTTTTTATTTTCGATTGTCATGGGCAACAACAATCAATTCATAGGTGTACACATAATCTTATCAAAGTACAACACAAGTAGCTTTGTTCGTCATTTTTAGTAGATTAATTCAAATTATTGTAAGCTCCATTTTATTCTTAAGTTTTATGTGTTGATGGAGCATTGAATTATCCTCTCAAACAAATACTAAGTAGTAAATTGTGTGTCACAAAAAATCAAATAGAAGGTGCAAAGCAAAATTCTGCAATTTTAAGTTGGAGAAAGTCTTATTAACATGCTATCTCAATATGATTTGAATGCCAATAGCAATTGTAATGAGGCAGTTGGAGTTTGTCAAATTATTCTTTAATTTTTTATTATTTTAGTCGTGAAGTTTTAAAAGCCTCCTTCTATATTTGATTAGAAACACAGAAACTTGCCTTTTTAAACTTTATTTTGGATTACTAGTTATTAAATTTACATATTTACTTTAAGAAAACATCTTCAAACTTAAATTTTTGTATTTATTACTATTTCTTTTGAACGTATGTACAATGCAATAAATAGAACCGAAACAACAATGGTAAAGTTGATTCTCTACTGATCATTACAATAAGTATCTGAAAAGACAATTAACTGTATTATTTTCTGATTTGTTTAATGTAATGCAAGTAATGAGGCAGTTGGCCTTGACGTTACACATTTTTCATGGCCAGTTATCAATTTGGATAAAAAATATTCTAAATCCTTCCGTTTCAGTAACATTTCGTAAATGGAAATGCAAATAAGCAGCATTTTTAAATGTTCTTAAACTTTCATATGGTGGATGCCAAAATCCTTAGCGATGCCAAGTACTTCTGCACGATATGCACAAATTTTTTTATGACCCTTCACGGCAGAATAACTTTTTTCGAAAATATTAAATAAATCGTAACAAATATTATCTGTTCCTTCTTCCTTCGAAATGTCATATTTCATGGCATTTGGTGTTACAATATATTAGAATTAAATCCCATCGTAAAAAACTTCCATTAAGTTTCTGTCTTTATCAATATTAGTTGCGAATATCAAAGGAACATATGTATGTCATCTTCATTGTCCCAGAATAGAATATTGATAAAATCCTTTTTTACTCAAGCAATGTGATATTTTCTGACTCTTGCTTTCTATGGCCCATGCTTTAATACAAAAAATATTCTTTATAATCTGTGATTTCCCATTTCAATTCATTTGTTCGAGCTAGTATTATGAATAATTGTATAAAATTTTCTCTCTAAACACTACTGCAAATCGATTTACTTTGAGTTATAAAGGGTGATTCATTTAGAAGTTTTTTTTTTTTTAAATTGTAAATAAAACACACAAAGAGAAATTGGATGGCCGAATCTTTATTAAGTGCTGAAAGAACATTCTCTGAAATTTACTTTTTGAAAATAATTTCATTCAAATGTTGGCCGCGACTACGCCGTAGGTGGTCCATTTGGTAGGTCCAATTTTGGATCACTCTTTCCAGCATTGCAACCGGTATCTGCCCAATTACGCGAGTGATGTTGATTTTCAAGTGCTAGATTGTAGCTGGCTTATCGGCGAAGACTTTTGACCTCACATAAACCCAGAGTAAAAAGTCCAAAGGTATGATATCAAACGATCTAGACGGCGAATTGACAGATCCGAAATGCGAAATTAACTGATCGCCAAAATGATTTCTCAATAAAGCCATTGTGTCGCGCGCTGTGTGTGCTGTGTCTCCATCCTGTTGGAACCAAATATCACTGACACTTCGGGCTTCAACTTCAGGCAACAAAAAGTCAGTTCTCATGGTGCGGTAGCGGGCGCCATTGATGGTAATATTCCAGCCACATTTTTGAAGAATAATCGATCGATGATTCCACCAGCCTATAAACCACACCAAACATTTCTGTGGATGTAACGGTAGTTCGAGAGTCTCTTCAGGGTGCTCTTTAGCCCAAATGCGGCAATTATGTTTATTTACGTAGCCATTGAGCCAGAAATGTTCCTCATCACTGAACAAAATTCGACGCGAAAACAGCGGATCTTCGTTGACTGAAATTTAAGCGTTAGTTCAAGTCTGGCGGCTTCAGATGGAGAGATGGATTTTGTAAGCCTTCACACCAAGATCACGACTTAAAATTCGCCTAGTTGTTGCATACGATAAGCCCAAATGTTGAGATCGGCGTCGAATGGATTGCTCATGGTCTTCAACAACACTCTCGGCTACAGGCGCAATATTCTCCTCACTACGGGCTGGATGTGGTCTGTTCGGTCGCATATCATCCAAAAGCGTACACTGTGACTCAAATTTACAGATAGTTTCGGCAATAGTGGTCTCGGAAGGCCTATGATGCACCCCATATGTTGTTCGAAGTGCACGAAAAACATTTTTGAAAAAACGCTGATTTTCGTAATACAGCTGAATAACTGGGAGACGTTGGTGCGGTGTGATGCTTTCCATAATGATTTGTCAAACATTACTGAATAAAAATAACATGGCAGCATGACACTAGTTACGCGTGATCTGTAAAAGAAACCAAGACCAAAAAAACTTCTTATGAATCACCCGTTAGATATTTCGAGTTATGGAAGTTAAAATTTCAATGTAAATAAAATCAAATTAATACAATAATTATTTAAAGAAAATTAACAAAAATATAAATAAAATTCCTTGGTTTTTTTTTAACATTTATTTTAATCATTTATTGATTTATTTTCATTATGCATACCATAAATACATGTTTATTTATTTATACTTACAATATACTATGTAGTATTTAGTACACATATGTATGTATATTTATTTTGTTTTGTATTTCTGAATTCATGTGTATATTCATTTATAAGTAGTACATAATTGTATTGTTGTTTGTTGTATGTTTGTTATGTTAAGTACAATATATATTTAATATAGAGAATTTTCATGTATTTTGTTTGGTTTTATTTTATTTTGTTTGTTTAAATTGCTGCTTAGTTTAATTGTTTTTAATTTTTTTCCTTTTTTAGTTTTCTTTTCTTGGTTTTTATATTTTTTTATTTATTTTGTGTTACTTAATTTATTATATTTTGTATGCCATTTTCGCCATCCATCATCATCATAATATAATTATTATTAATATTTAATATAAATCTTTGAATAATTTGTAGTATTTTATTTTTAAATTTATAGAATTTTTTACACTAATTTAATGTCCATCTTATTAGTTTTTTTACACACATAAATTTTACAATATTTTTTTATTTTGTATTTTGAATTGAAAAATAAATAAATATTGTTTTCTTTAAATATTCTTTAATTTAATTAATAATTTAATGCAAAATATATATATTATTTATATGTGTATATATATTTCTTTATGTATGTATATTTTCATATATGTTTTTTTACAATTTTCTTTGTTTTTTTTTTTTTTAAATTAATTTAGTATATTTTGTTTAATGTATACATTGATGCTATTTTTTGTTTTTTTTATTAATATTTTGATAAGAATTTAATTAGTTTTTGTTTAATTTTTTATTATATGTTTTTATTTGTTTTATAGATTTCTTTTGTATGTCTGTATCTAGAAATAATTTATTTTTTTATTTAAATTTCTTTTTAATAGTTTCTTTTATTTTTTATATTATTTTTATAATTCATTAACTAATAAATTAATTTAAATTTATGCTAGATAATAATATAAATTTTTTCTTTTAGTATTTTGAATTTATTTTAATTCAATTATATGAAATAATAAAAAAAAATTAAAAAGAACAAAAATATTAAAAGGAAAAAATGATGAATATTTAAAGTTTTTTTATGTTTGTTTGGATGTGGTAGAATGGATGTGATTGTGTTTGTATTTAATGTGTGTGAAATTATTTTTTTGTATAATTAAAAATTATGAATCAAAAAAAGTATTTACGACTACATTTACGCTTATTAATACATAAGATGTATGTATATATATGTATGTACAACACATAAGTATATAAATATGTATGTATATATATATTAATGTTATTTTTATATGCATGATTATGCTTGATATGTGTGATTGGAAGCAGAGTTCAAAATAAATGATTTTCATTTTTATTATTTAAATGCTCTTTTTGTTTTTAATTTATAATTTTTTTTTTTTTTTGTTAAGGTACCCAGGTGTTATTTTCATTTTTTAATTTAAATAATGGCGCTTTTGTGTATAATCTTTACTAAATTTTGTATATGAGTATAATATTATGTATATTTTTTTGTGTATATATTTTTGTAAAATGATATCTTTGTCTTTAATGTTTTATATTTTTATGAAATTGTTTCAATGAATAACTTAAAAACTGTTTAATATTTTTAGTCTGTTAAATACTTCAATGTTTAGCACAATGAGATGCGTCTACATCCAAAAACATGTACTGTGCACAAATCCATAAGTAATGTTCAAATTCAAAAACAATTTCCAAGTTGTTTTTGTTCATCAAAATGCATAAACTTTGCAAGAATACATTGAGTGTGGGCCATGTCACTGACAATTGCAGTCGAGTATAATCCTTTTGTAACTCTATTCAATGTTAATGATGATCTAATTCAAATTTAAGCCTAAGCGAAAAGTTCTTTAATTTGAGATAAAGTAGTGATGTTTCTTTAGCAAGCAATCAGTAATTAAAGCTTGGAAATATGCTGGTAATTCTTAAAAAAAATATCGTAATAGGTAATATTTTTTGCGAGAACCACCAGGTATAATTTTAGAGGAAAGAAATGTGACTCATCTTTTTTATGAATGTATTTTTTTTTTTTGGTCTAGACGTTTAGAAGCAAAACAGTCACAAAATTTTGTAAACTCGAATTATATATATAAAGATATAGTTTACTTTCATTGATTTATAACAGTAATAAACAATATTATACCCAAAGATTAGCTTTTTTTATAGCCCAATCGGTCGAGCCGATTCATTCATTAATTTTTAGTGGATGTGAATGTGTGTTGTGTTTCATTTCTGATATATGAATGTCATTCACATTCATATGTTCGTATCTACACAGATTGTGAATGAAGCTCAATGTTGGTAAGAGTGAATATGGTACATGAAATTTTTTGTGCATTTTACAACTGTATATTGAATGTGATCACGTTGCCCACCAACAATTGTCAACAACATTGTCTCGCTGCCCTTATCCACAAGCATACATTTGACTATCGACATCGAACTGTGAATCCAAATAATGTTTCCTCTAAATTCAAACTTTATTTCTTTTATGGCAAAAAATCACTACACAAATAAAGAAATTTATTAAATTTATTATTTTATAATATTTTGTGTTGCAGTTCATTGTTTATCATTTCATCAGATTTTTCGACGATTTTAACCCAGCCCTTGAATGAATGTCCATAACGTTTTTATTTTCTATTCAATCGATTTGTGATAGTTGTCTTTTTTTCTCACGGAAATATATACAATAGCGCAAAATTGTGAGACTTGTCTCTCTTAAATTTATTTTCATACCTGCCGCTTAAATTGATCGTTTTGTATGCTCTAGATTTGTTATAATCTTTACTTTTGTTCTAATAATGTATACACAAAAAGAAACCAGAAAGAAGGCTGTTATTGGCTATGCCAAAGATGTAATACTCTTCACGCTCTTCCGGGTTGCATCCAGCATGGGAGGTACCCCCTAGTGGTCCGATTCGGCTGATTCCGACAAATGAACTGCGTATGGTAAAAAGAAACCTATGTAAAATTTCAGCTCTCTACCTCAAAAACTAAGGGACTAGTTTGCGCCCAGAGGGACAGACGGACATGGCTCAAACAACTCGCCTCATCGAGCTGATCAGAAATATATGTACTTTATGTGGTCTGCGATGTCTCCTTCTGAGTGTTACAAACTTCATGACAAACTTATAATACTCTTCACTCCCGTGAAGAGTATAAGAACTGAGAACATTGTTGACAGTCATAAAGCTAATTTACTTGAAAAGTTTATTATACATCGATTAAGTGAAACATGTGTATGTTCATTACTTGTTCCACCATATAACATACATAGAAGTATATGAATTAATAAGATTTTAGACATCTGTTACTTATGTTAAACACCTACTAACTATTTACTATGTACTACATAGTACATATTGTTGTACTTGGATGATGTTATTTCACTTTGTAGTGTTTGTTGTCTTTATCAAAATGACAGTTTCAATTTGATCAATGCGGTACATGTTTTTTAGTGGTTTTGCTCTTGTCATTGCTCAAATTGTATTGTAAATGTAATTTAAATTAAATTTTTTTCAATGTAACTGTTACAGTTGTCAATATAGTATGGATGTATCCAATATTTATACGTTTTTTTTGTTGATATTTATGTATTTTTAACAAAATATGTTTTCATGTTTTTTGTTTGTTTGTTTTTTGTTCAATGTTCAACCAATAAGATGCATGATGATGATCTGTACTTATTTAATTATAAATGTATACATTTTTGCACACACACACACACACTCATACATTTATCATTTATTTTTATGCGAATATGTATGTGTATATGTATTGTGGTATTATATAATTATTTCTTTTACACATATTTCTCCTTTTTTGTTTTTTATTAAACATTTGTTTAATGCAATTTCAGTTTTTCTTTTTTATTCTTTTAAACTTTAATCCACTTTAACACAGTAAATTACAACATTTATGATATGTTTTTTGCATATTGCTATGAAATATACATATATCGATATAATTATGTATGTATATGTATGCGTTACGAGTATATACTATATACTATATACGATAACTTAATGTATTTTGTTGTTTATTCTTAATTCTTTGCTTTGTTGTTGGTAGCTTTTCAATAAATTTTATTTTATCAAGTAGGGACTGAGAGGAGAGAGTATGAAAATGAGAATCGGAGATATGTATATACGCAATATACAATAAATTTTTATAGTTGAAATTGACAGAGTCATTCTGATGATATACACTGCGTATGAGTGATTGAATAAAAAACAAAATGAAATTAAGCTACTTAAAATGTATGAATAAATGAGAAAAATTTTAAGTAAATTATATTCATTTTATGCACTTTTAATGTTTTTCTGTGTTTTATTTTTTTAATTTTGTACATGTAAATAAGTTTTTCCAATTTGAAATGAAGCAGAAAATACGATTTGAAATGAAATGAAACGTCATATGAGGAATGAGGTTGAGAATTTAAAGTACAGTGTTGGCTCAAAAAGAAATGCACATATGTCGCAGTAGTGATATTTTTTTTGGTGATAATTGTCATATAAATTAAAGAAGAGATTGGTGTAAATTTTGTGTTGTTTTGTTTATTCCTCAAGAAGTTTGAAGACTATAAAATCGAATCAAAGTTTAAAGAAGCATAAAAATTGTACTAATTTAAGTCTTGAAATCGATAAATTAGTTTAAAGAAAATGTATAAGTATATGGTAGCGAACTATTTGAGTCGCATATTCCCCTACCTTTTGCTGATTTGCTGTTCTAAGAGGCGAGTGATGGTATAAAGTACCGATGATTTTAAGAGTTTCGCGAACATTCTTGTCATTCTGCGTGTGTTTCACGAGAAGGTTCTGGATGGAAAGCAAGACATGAGACTAAATTATCATTATTTGGTGTTTCAAGCTCATTCTTTTCTTACTGTGTGTCTGTGTCATTGATGCTTTCATGAGTAAGGCAGGAAAGACCTTGATGCTTTCATGAGTAAGGCAGGAAAGAGAACGTAACTCTCTCTGCCGAATGTGGCCGCAGCGTTGTTAAGAGCAGTATAATGATAGTGATGAAAGAGATAGTGCTCAGCACAATGCGTTTGAGAGCGTGTGCATAAGAGAGCAGTGCAGTTGAGTTGATGAATGATCGCTGAAGTAAAGGGTAGTCAGTCGTTCGTAGACTACTGCTGTTATCATAACGCTCGCGGATTCATTAAGCTCGTGATGGGCTTTAAAGACGGGAATACACAAGGCCGCGTAAGCCAAAGTGGCGGTGACGCTCAACAGTGTGGTGTAAATACACACCCCACTCCGACAAGTATATAAGTCTCCACTATGACACATGTCTGACTGAAAACACCATATGGATAGTAGCAATTTTCAAAAGACAAAATTTCATGCCATTCTGATAACTTATCTTTAGATTATAGTTGTGAAAGTGCCCTCAGCATTATAATAAAAAATACTCTTTAAGCCATAAAATGAGTTGATAAGCATTATCACCAGGGAAATCAACTATAATTGACTGGTCTGTTAAATGAATGGTTAAATTAAATAAACGAATATCTTCTTCTTCATCCACCGTACTCCCCAGATCTGGAGTATTCGCTTTCTGCAGACAACAAATTAATGCTCCACGGAAAGAAAATTGATATGGTGTAGTAATTGATGATACTGAGGCCAAAAACAAATCGTGCTACCAATAAAATATAAGTAACAAGAAATGACAGAATCCATGTACTATTCTCAAGCTTCTTAACAGAGGACATTGCAGAGTTATGACACATTTACATAACATGCGGATAAGTCGCACAGCAATACTATGTACAAAAATCCAATTGAAAATGAAATTAGCATTAAGCTTCAAAGAATATCTTGGAGTTCTTAATGATTATTAGAATCTCGAATCCCAGTCGATACCGCTTTGATCAGTTGCATAGATCACACTCTTCGCTACTCAACATTTAGTTAATTAATTAACTGATTCAACTAAAATTTTTAAAATTTTCATAGTTACCGTCTTATTCTCGTTGCCTTGACACCGCAAACAATTTAAAATTTTATCATCTTTATGATTCTCGCTCAAGTTGAAAGCTGTCCTGTTAAAAAAAGCTGCTTTTAACATCAGTCTGTTAAGTGTATGTTACCAGTTTGTAGACTTCAGTTTATGCAAGCATTCCAGCCTAGCAGAAATCGAAATTTTATGTGAAATATTGAATATTTCAAAAACAATGAATATCACAAAAAAAAAAAATTAAGTAAAATTGGTGTTTCTTGAGGATTCTCTGAGTAATTCTGACTATTTATAATTTTTGTTCCTGATTTTATCTTATGGTATTTGCGCTAACAGTGCACACAAATAAACATATTTTGTGTTTTGTTGTTTGCTCGAACAAATTTTAAAACAAAAAGGAAATTATGAAAAGAGAAATGTGTTAAAATTATTGCGTGATCATGTTGATCCGTTTTCAATGCCGGAAGATATTTTTTTCTGGAAAAATCATCGATTCAGAAAATTACATTGATTTTTGTATAGTGAAGATGAAGAATTTGCATACATTGTAAATAGTCAGAATTATTCGGTGAACCCTCAAGAAACACCAATTTTCATTTTTTGTAATATTCATTATTTTTAAAATATTTAATATTTCACACATAATTCCGTTTTCTTCTAAGTTGGCAAACCTGCATAAACTGAAGTATACAGACTAATTACATACACTTTATATAGTAATGTTAAAAACAGCACAGCTTTCAACTTGAGCGAGACCTAGAAAGACGACAAAGACTGTAATTATTTGCGGTGATGTTAGGCGTTAACAGATAAACAATTTATATGTTATCGCTTTGAAAATAGGTCTCTTAACTTTTTAGGTGCATGAAAACGGATCGATTAAACTCATGACCAATGATTTATTTCTTATGTAAAATAAACAACAACTGTACCTATTATTTTAACCAACACTGTACCATGATAGTCATAAAATAGAAAGATAAATTGAAAAGAGGAATTAATACGAAAAAATAAATACTTAATTTTACAATTAGTACAATTTAATTAAAAAAAAAATAATAATAAAAAAATAAATATAATGAATATGAACTCAATTAGTTTAAAGTTTTTAAATTTAGTTTTTTCTTTTCATATACTTATTTTATTTTTATAAATTTTTATTTGGTTGATTAACTGTACAAGTAAGAAGAAGTAAATAAATAAAAATAGGAAGAAAACAACTTGGTTGTTTAAAAAGTTGATTGGGATCCATAGAAATTGATCACCATTATTGATTTATAAGTATTTAATTCATATATATCAAAATCTAAAAAATCAATTGAAAAATCCAATGACTTTTTAAATAATCCAATAAAAAAATACTAAAAATCTGTGTGTTAAATAAATAAATTTTAGTGTCTTAAATATTGTATTTCATTTCATTTTTATATTATTATTTTTTGTTTTTTTATTTTCTTTAATTATTTTATTATTTATTTTATCATTTATTTATCTAAATTGTAAATGTATAATTAATAAGTTAATTAATTTATGTATATATATTTTATTTAATTTTTTTTTATATATATAAGTATATTTAATTGTTAATTTTATATTTTTTTGTTAGTTAATAATAGACAGCGTAGCATAGGAAGACGTCAATACCTGCATAAGACATTTAGCCATGTTTTTTTTTTGTTTATTTTTTATACATACATATATAAGTACATGTATGATATATATTTTATTTAAATATTTTATATAAAAAATTTATAGGTTTCATGTTGTTGTTTGTGTTATTTGTTTCTCTTCATTTATATTGTATCTGACTTTACTATTCTTTATAATTTTTTTTTATTAAATAATTTTGTTACTTTTTTTTATATATTTTCTTTTAATTTATTTTAATGGTTGGGATGATTTTTGTTTCTTTTATTTTGTTTCAAGTTGATTAAGAATTAATAGTTTCTCTGTTTTTTTTTTTGTGCATTTAACAACCATTTTTATTTTTTTATCTGTTTTCTGCTTTCTTCAAATTTTTTATTATTAATTTTTTGTTATTTATTTCTTTGTTTGTTATATCATGGTTTTGTAGGAAAAACACTTGCAGGCTTTAATGATTTTGTTTTTAGTTTTTTTTTTATTTATTATATTTTTATGAAAAATAAATTTTATTTATTTTTTTTTTTTTCAATAAATGAAGAAACTTAGAAACTACAAGAAAATATATAAGTATATTTATTTTATTATATTTAATTTTTTTTTTTTGTATAAACTTAAATTAACAGAAAATATTCTATCCTCTTTCTACTATTCCTATACCTTTTACCTTTTCCTTTATACTACTTACATACACATATACATTTAGTTTAAATACACTTACACACATTTACAGCAATATTTTATTTATTTTAAATATTCATTGAAGTTACTTTTGTTTTGGTATATTTATTATTTGAATATTTAACATTTTCATTTTCCTTTTAGACATTTAAAGCCTTTGAAAATTTTTAATTACACTAAATAAGTATGATATTCTTTTTTGTTTTATTTATTTATTTATTTATTTAATGTTATGTTGAGTAGTAAAAAAAATAAATTTACAAAAAAAAGGCAGATTAAATTGAAATTATTTGAATTTAATTAACAGCATCATAATTCGCCTAACTACAAAACTATTTTTTTTAATTTACAAATACATAGAAGTAAATACAATACATTTACAATAATTTATACATTTATTTTTTGACCAAAAGTTTTGGAAAATATAGAAGAAAAACTATAGAAGAAGCTAATGAAAAAAAGATATGACAATTGTAAGCAAAATAAATTTATAAAGGATTGTTCTTAAGTGCTTTTGCTGTCACCATAAAACCTCATTCGTTCCATAACCACCCAGATTACAATTCATTCTATGTAACAATATGATAAAATTAGTATGTTATGTGGCTCTGTTGTTTATGGCCTTGCTTTTTAAAACAAATTCAAATAATTACTATCATCAATAATATCTATACATATTATTAAATCGTTGACTTTGTCAGTTTGTTTTTTGTTTGAACAAGTATCAATTAAAATGCACTCATTCCATTCAAGATCAAATTACTGAAACACAAGAATCTTTTTTTGGAGCAAAACATAGACTTTATTTCATAAAAATTGACCCACAGAATATGAATTAATTTATAATTCAAAAAATCTAAAATGCGTTTATATTGTTTTACATTCGGGCGGGACAACGTTACTTACAAATAACTTAAAAAGTGTTTTGAATGCAAAGCAAAGTTTGCCGGATCAGCTAGTGTTTTAATATATTTTCGCATCAATTGTACCCCCACTAGCATAAAAAGGGATTCCGTTTTATAATTGAAAATGCATTCCCATATCAATTGCTTTCCATGCAATTTTCTACAAAGCGGTCACGTTGTCTACTACGAACGGTGTGAAATCCATTGCGTCTCATAAGATTGAATTTGTACTCACTCATTCAAAAATATGACAAGTGAACTGTCGGATTCTCTTTTTTTTTACCCATTAGCGGCGCTGGGAAAAAATTTAGTACGAATTTTGAGTGAAAAAATACAGTTTGTAACGTTTTTCGGATTCTGTATCTCATGAACCGCACTAGGTAGACACTTGAAATATTTAATAGAATGTGTATTTCTATTACCATATCCCCAACATGTAATAAAATTTTTGGAAAATCCACCGGAAAAGTCTCAAAAAAAGATTACATTTCCACAACATCGACATGCAGTTTCTGTGTATAAAAATGTTTGTAACAAAAACATGCAAGCAAACAGATTATGTGTTGTACAAAAACAAGCGAATATACGAAGAAAAGAAAACGAAAAACACACCGAAGCTCGAAGTTGATCTAATTTTTGTGCAAGAAGGGATAGACGGCAAACGTAAACACAACAACAACAATTACACATGCCAAAAAACACGGATATACAGACGGACAGACTGAAAGACAGACATAGCTTAATTAGCTGGACAGAATATTTTGTATACAAATATTGTATTGTTGTGTGTATTTGTTTTGAGATGATCTCTATCTTTTGTAACAAACTCGTACAACACAGGAGATTTATGTAAAAGGTGTTCTTAAATGCGTTAAAAATATTGCTAGCTCGTCATCACCATATTTAGTACAAACCGGATTAAAAATATTAGGTGTGTGCTGCTTTTCTTCGGTTGGTTCACTCTTTCGTGTTCTTACAGCAATTATCAACTGTATGTTTTCTATTTTTTCTGCTTCTTAATTTTGCCATCGACACTAGGATCTTCACTGGGATTCTGCTTTGTCATTGCCACACCCGAAACTTTTTTCTCTTCTATAATACTCTTCATAAATCTTGGACTAATATTACTTCATTTTTTCTACGGCCCAACTCATTGCAGATTCTTCTAATTCAGTCCATGGAACCATGGAAAAGGTTGGACAGCTCTGCACTAAACGGTTTGATAAAATTCAGGAGCAATCAAAAGACCGTTAACCCATTTGCGAAACAGACACTGAAATGATCAATTACTAGACTTTTATTGCAATGAAAACACCGACAAGATTTGACACAAGTCATCTTGATTATATTTCTCAATCTTATGATCATTAAAAATGTGACACAAAACAGTATCTTCTTTCAAAAACAGCATGATCAGCATCTATCTACAATAGTTAATAATATATTCCTCTAATGCAATATAAACAAGGCCGCCAGTTTTAAAGATATCAAGATGTAGTTTGTTTGTGTCTTTCTGTCTATCAATTCCCATTTTAATAGTTAATGTTCTCCAAAAACACTGATTGTTAAGGTCTCCATATACTACTCATTAATCTTCAAGTTGTTTCTTTATTCTTATGGTGAACATTGCTAAGTCAATCATTTAAATCCAATTTAATTGGAAGTGGAATAGTTGCTTGCTTATTCAACAAGAATAACAACAATTGACTTCTTTCAATTCAGTTTCAATACAAGCATTCTGGGTTAACAGATTCAATCAATTGTGACATGGAGGTTTCAAGGTTTTCAAAGCAAATCAATGAATACAAAATAAACTAAAATTTTCAAACAAACAAAACAGCAAAAGGATAATATATAAATTGTTTGCATACACATATATACAAACTTGGACTTGAATTAGTGGTTTTTCTTAAGATTTTCTTCACTTGTGTCTCTGTGTTTAGTTGCATTTTCTTCCATATTCCTTTCTTTATTTTATTATAGTTTATTTAATGCAATTTAGTATTATTTAATCATTTCTTTTACACAATTTTTCTTTATATTTTTCTTAATTTTTTTTTTTAGTATTTTATATTTTTTATTAATTTTTTTGTTTTGTATTTTTTTTTTTTGTATTATTTGTTTTTAACACTGATTGTTTTTGTAAGCTTCTTGGTTTTTATGTCTGTCATCTAATTATTTTTTTTTTTTTTTTTTTACAAATTTTTAACATTAAATTTTAGCACAAGTTTTTGTTTAATTTTCATTTCTCTTTAAATAATTTCCCTTTTAAACTCGCAAAATACTAAAAAAAGCTTAGTCATTTTTATTTTTATTACATTTTTTTTTGGTATGCACACATTGAAACTAAAATCTCTTCCAACACACAAACATATACAAAAACCTCTCTGTTGCTAGAAATCCTTTGCAAAAAATCCTGATCTTTTTTGTATACATTTTTAATTCATTTGAATTTGCCAAGTTCAAAAGTATTCATTCCTTTTCTTCTTTTTCTTTCGTGTTTAAATGTGTGCAACTTTTGACCTTTTTACAAAATTAATCAAGTACAAAATTGTTTTTTTTTTCTTTCTTCATTTTTCTTTTTGTATTTTTTACAAATTTCCATTTCCTTTTTGTTGGCGCATTAATTAAAGTACAATATTTTCTTTTCGCAAATAATTTCTTTTTCAATATTTTTTACCAATTATATTTTTTTTTTTAAATTTTTTCTTTTTATTTCTGTTTATAAAAATTGTTGTTTTAATCAAGTTTTGCCATAGCAATACACAGTTTAATTATACAAAAAATTTTCTATAAGTTCAAAGCGAACAACAAATAGCATACATGCATTCATGAACCTTGATCAAGGTAAGAACACATTATTCAGTATGCTTCCCGAATAACTTACTAAATTATGACATCATTGAATGTCCTTCTACTGCGTTCGCAAAATGCTTTCTTGGTTTTTACATGTTTTTTGTATTTACAAACTATTTAAACTAGTATTTAAATGAGAATTCATTCTCCTTTCCTTTTCCTTTGACAGACAGACATTCTTCTTTTGTTTTACATATTTCGTTTTGTATTATTCTTAATAATTAAGTTTCCTTTTTTTTGTTTTTGTTAAGTTTTCATTTAAAGTTTCGTTCCGTTTTGTTCCAGTTTTACTTATATTTTTGTTTTTTTTTTTGTTTAGTTCATAAAAGATAAAAATTATTGTTTTATTTACGTTATTCTTCAAAAGAAGCATGAAATGTAAGCAAGTTTTTGCTGCAACACTTCCGTATCCGGTTGTGTCTTACTTCCGTTTCCGCTTATTATTTGCTTATTTAACATTTGCACTTGCATTTGAAGATTTGAAGTTCATTCTTTTAATTCGTTTACTTGCAGTCATTTTTATTTTTTTATTTTATTTAAAAAATTTCTGTTTAAGTTTTAATTCAAATTTATTTTATTATTGTAATTCCTTTCTCTACAAAATACATACAATCATACATTCATTCTTTTGTGAGTTATATTTTTTTTTGGTATATCCGCTTTTCCTTTTTTTAATTAACAAAAATAAGAATGCAAAATGAAATTTACATTTTTTTTCTATTTTATTTTTTGGAAAAAATACTCTTGTGTTACCTTTTGTTTCGGTGGTCATCATCATCATCATTTTCTACATCCTCAAAATTATTTTTACATTATCATTAACTTTGTGCTTATTTGTGTTCTCATGTTTTTGTGTGTAGGTGTACTCATTCATACATATGTACATATGTATAAGAGTGTGGATTCTCTCTCAGTTACTTCTTCTAATTATTAGGTTTTTCTTTTTGTTCTGCTGTTGGTTTCCTTTTTAATACCAAAATATTATAGGACTGAGTAGTAACAGTTGCAATAGTGTCCATAGATGTGTCGTCCAAAGACTGCAAGCAACACGCCATGCTGCTGAGGTCTCATTGCTGTGGCCGTTGCCAAGCGCTGCCATACCAATGCTGGGCGCTACAGTGGACGTAGAGGAAGATGATGGTTGGCGTTCAACTTCAACTGAAAAATGAAAATGAAAATAAGGGAAATGAATTAAAAAGAACAATACAAAAATAACAAAATTAACTACATGTGTAGAGTAGAGCAGAATACAGTTATTAATAATTCATACCGAACATAAAATGTGCATAATGTCCAAAGAAAAACCCAGTTAAATATTCAAAAAAGATAAAGTATATACACGTACTGTAAAAAGAGAGAGATTGGTTGAATGACGTTCAAATAGGGATACTCAAACATGTCCATAGTTCATCATGTAAAATTCTAAAAAATCCTCAATTAAGAATGAAAAGAGACATTAAAAGACACACACGCACATTCAGAGTTAAGGGAAAAGTTTATTGATAAACCTTAAACTTAAAAAATCAAAATTAACAGAAAAAAATCTACAAAAATTTTCAAAGAGGTGTCCAGAAAAATACAATCATAAACAAGATCTTTATAAAATTGCTTGTATGGGTTTTGTATGCAACGCTTGGGAGAAAAATGTAATGAACCGATTTTAATTAGGGAATCCGATTCCGATCCCGATATATCGCCGATAGAGTATTGACCGATATGAAACAGTCAGGCTTGCCAACATAAGGATTTTTCAGTCAGTTCAGTCTCAGTTTGCTTTCAGTAGTATTGCGCTCTTCGTTCTCATCTTTCTGAATATGTTCACTGAGAGCAGGTCAAGAGAGAGGCAGTGTGTTGTGTCAAAGACTATAAAATTAATACACTGGACAAATCGTTCTGAAGAAGGCTCTTGAAAAACCACATTTTACACACAAAATTTCGGTATTTCGGCCAAAGAAAAAGAAAACCTAAAGTGGATGGTTAAATTGATTTAAAAGGACTTGAAAATAAGGGGCCTTATTGCTGAAACAAATGAACCAATTTAATGAAATTTCATTTAAATTTAAGTCCTGAAGATAGTTCCACTTAAGATTCATTCATTGAAGAATTCCAGAAAGAACTATCAATAATCTCAGAATTGTCCTATTGAAACTAAATCATAGATGTAATCTTTAAAGATACTTAAAATGGGTATCCCAAATAATAACTTAAGACCTGAGGTAGTAAACATGAATAGAAAAGATGTGAAAATGAGGCGCCTGAAGGACAAAACCACTTACGATTCACTCGAATATTTTAAAAGAAGAAATTTTTAGTAGTCTAAAAATTCTTAAAAATTAAGCTGTTGAGGCGCAAAGATCTTAACATAGTTCACTCGTTTTTGTTACCGATCCAAAGTGAGTTTTCTTCGCATATTGACCTCAAATATCTCTGCTTGCGAATGAGAGCTCTATTCTTAATAAACAGTCGCAGCGATTCCACTTCATTTAGCTTATCATTTTACATATTGAGTTTCATTACTCGTACTTTATGATTAGCATTCAATGTGATCAGATTATAAATTATTTTATTTATAAGAAATATATATTTTATCTATCTATATTTCTTATTCTTCTTACTCTCCTTAAGGAGAAATGTATGTTATATCTTCTCAGTAGTTTGCAAACAGAATCAAATTAACACAAAAGTGATAAGTTTTACTTAAAAGATTCAAATTCGTTCATTGCTAATTCAAAACAAAAATGTTTAAGATACTTAACCAGTATTTTTTATTAAGAAACTTTCCAAAAGCTCTTCAAGTTGTAACAACCATAAAAGCCACATGAGAGCTTTAAATTTTCATAAAATTGAAGAAGGACAAATGAGTAAATGGTCACTTAAGATTAGTATGGTTGCTTTTTATTAGTATGCCTCGGATGTGAATGGTCTTTAATGGTATTTCATTCTATTCACTAACTGCCTTACTGCTTGACTGTCTGCCTATCTATGCCTGTTCTATGTCCCAATTCATGCCTTTTTAATGGTTTGCCCACTAATTGTGTGTGTGAGACGAAGGCAAAATAGGCGAAATTAATTGAACGAAGACCTTGAAAGCCACAACCGAAACCAACACTGAGTTGGTTGAGTTCCATTACTCATGCTATAAAGGACCTTCACTCAACCATATTTAAGTTCTATTCTTCATGCAGTCATATAGAAACACATGCATATGTTTGTATCGTTATAATTTAGATAGCCTTGTGCCTTAATTAAAGTCCAGTCCAAGCGTAGATTAACTTCAAAATAATATCCCAATTCAGTACTTCTGTTATATGTACTATTGTATTACATATATTATCAATGGTAGGAAAAGCGTCGCCTTTCTTTAATCGTATTTGCCACAAAATTGTTTTAATTTTGGTCTTAACTTCAAGTCAAGTCAACTCAAACCAACTTAACTCTTCAATCCCAACCTAACCCAACCGAACCCAACTCAAACTCAACTCTTGTGAATTTGTATAGACGACTCAGTGCGGAAATGAAACAGAAAACTATTAATCCGCTGCCAACAAATAAATTGAATGAGGCAAAAGTTTGTTTACTTATTTGTTTGTTTGTTTGTTGTTGCCTATTTGCGTTAAGACTTTGAGTAGGAACTTAACTATGGAAAGATTCAGGACCAGTTGAGTTTAGTTCAGTTCAGTAGAATCGTATTGAGGTGTATCAAGCTGACGTGGCATGAAGAGAGAGGGAGGGTAAATGATTTTGAGTTAAAGTTTTGTGCATTCGAAATGAAATCCCTTAACCAAAATGTCAACAAAGGAAACGAGGATAAATAAGTAAGTCGTTGTTGTCGGACGAATTGTAAAATTGGATACATTTGTAAGAGTGAAGAATTGTATGAGATTTCAGATAAACAGAGAGACGAGACTTTGACCAAAAACTGGCGAGCCGCTTTACAAAACTTTGTGGTGTAAAAGTGAAAAAAAAAACTGAAACTAGAAATTTGTTACCAAGTAAACATTTATACATCTAAGGTTTTCCCCTATTTTCTTTTCCATTTTTTTTTTCCTTGCAAGTGTAAACAGAGATTGATGAGATACTATGGTGGGCGACTGGCAAGAAGGTTAACCAACCATGTGGTGACCAACTTAAAAATAACAAACTGAAATACAAAAAAAAAAAACTTTCCCATTGACAATGAACATAACAAACAATTAGATAGACAAGAAAAGAAATGGAGGGAGTAAAGTATCCTTATGACAGAAAAGCGACTATAATAGATAAATAACATGCATAAATATCACTCATACGCCTAGTATATTTGGCAGACTATAAATGGCCAAACGAGAGACAGACAAACAGTCATGAATCATTTGACTCATTCCTGGTTCTGAAAGAAAAATGAATACAAAAGTACAAATAAATAAAGAACAGACACCTCCCCTTAAGGAAGAAAAATATCATCACCCTGGATTTTTCCCAAAATGTGTAAATTATTTCAAACAATTTAAGACAATTTACAGGTTTGCGTCTTTTGTGGTGGCAACGGCATTGTCTCGCACATTAAGAAACAACAACACAATAAGGAGAAGAGAAGAATAGAAATAAATACAAAAATAAATAGAGAAATGAACGCGAAAAATAAATTATCCTTTTCTTTTTGGCATTCGTTGGTGGTGCGTGGCGTTGCAAGTAAACGAGCACAAAACGAGCCACGAAATTATCAAAAACACAATAACTGGTAAACTAGGGAAAAGTCATAAGGCACAGGAAATGTTCCAAAAGGTTGGCATTGACATTGGATTGGTGGTGACTTGGGGGGCAATAAAGTCAAAGTGCGACGACATGAAAAAAAAAAAATTGAATTGGAAGATTTGTTTTGCAAAAAAATATAAATTACAATGATGACAACAAAATGGCAAAGAATGAAAATGAAAGAAAAAATTAGTAAAAGTAGGAAAAATGATATGAAAAATTTCTTAGAGAAACTTATGTCTTCAATGGGAATTGAGTTGAATTGTTACGAAAAGACACGCAAGTAAAAAGAAGCCGAAAGGTGTCAATGAATGACAAATCCACAATATTATCAATATTCATCATATACAATATTTACTTCCTTATTTTTGGTAGTGTTATTTTCTCTACTTGTTAACTTATGTTAATCACGAGTAGTTAAGGAAAATGTATTAAATCTTTTATTTATAGAAATTTTTATTCTTTTCTTTTTAGAAAAAAATCGGAGATACAAATGGAACAAATTCAAGAGAGCAAAATAGGACCGGTGATGGAACTACATCGACATGGAAATAGTTAGCGAACTAGAGATCCAAATAGAGATCAAACTAGAGATGCGACTAGAGATGGACTTTAAGATGGAACAACAGATGGAACTAGATATCGAGCTAGTAATGGAACTAGAGATACATATACCTAGTGATGGACCTAGAGATGGAACTAGCGATATACCCAGTGGAACTAGAGATATATGCAGTGGAAATAGAGATATACCTAATGATGGACATAGAGATGGAACTAGATATCGAGCTAGTAATGGAATTAGGGATATCCCCAATGATGAAACTATGGATCGAACTAGCGATGGAACTAGAGATGAAGTTCGGGATGTAGAGATGGAACTAGAGATATGGCTAGTGACGGAACTAGATAGAAACAAAATTGGACTCAGAGATGGAAATAGTTATCGAACTAGAGATGGCGGTTATGATGGACGGAACTAGATTGAACTAGAGATATACCCACTGGAACTAGAGATATACCTAATGATGGACATAGAGATGGAACTAGAGATGGAACTAGAGATGGACCTAAAGATTGATCAAGAAACTAGAGATGAGACTAGAGATGGACTCAAAGATGGAAATAGTTATCAATCTAGAGATAGAGATGGACCTAAAAATGGAGAGATGAAACTAGAGTTGGAACTACATATCGAACTATAGATGGACATAGTGATTCAACTAGTGATAAGACTAGAAATGGACATATTGATTGAACTAGTAATGGAGCTAGAGATAGACATGGACCTTAAAATGGAACCAAAGATGGAACTAGAGATAGAACTAGCTATCGAACCTAGTGATGGAACTGGATATGGGCCTAGAAATGGTACTAGATATCGAGCTACTAATAGAACTAGAAAATAACCTAGATATCGAACTAGAGATGGAACTAGAGATAAAGTTAGAGATGAACATAGTGATGGACGTAGAAATGGAACTAGATATCGAGATAATGAAGGAACTAATGATGGAACTAGTGACATTCCAAGTGAAGGAAACTGATGATGACTCTAGAGATGAGACTGGTTATCGAACCAAAGATGATACTAGAGATGGACCTAGTAATGGAACTAATTATCGAACTAGAGATGGAACCAGAGATGAAGTTAGGGATGTAGAGATGGAACTGGAGATATGCCTAGTGTCGGAATTGGAGATGGAACTAGAGATGGAACAAGAAACTAAAGATTAAACTATTGATGAGACTAGGAGTTGGATTTAGGGATGGAAATAGTTATCGAACTAGAGATGGCTGGTATGATGGACGGAGAGATGGACCTAGTTATTGAGCTAGAGATATACCTAGTTATGGAACTGGATATGGGCCTAGAGATGGTACTGGATATCGAGCTACTAATGGAACTAGAAAAGAAACTAGATATCGAACTAGAGATGGAACTAGAGATAAGGTTAGAGATGAACATAGTGATGGACGTAGAAATGGAACTAGATATCGAGATAATGAAGGCACTAGTGATGGAACTAGTGACATTCCAAGTGAAGGAAACTGATGATGACTTTAGAGATGAGACTGGTTATCGAACCAAAGATGATACTAGAGATGGACCTAGTAATGGAACTAATTATCGAACTAGAGATGGAACCAGAAATGAAGTTAGGGATGTAGAGATGGAACTGGAGATATGCCTAGTGTCGGAATTGGAGATGGAACTAGAGATGGAACAAGAAACTAGAGATTAAACTATTGATGAGACTTGAGTTGGATTTAGGGATGGAAATAGTTATCGAACTAGAGATGGCTGGTATGATGGACGGAGAGATGGACCTAGTTATTGAACTAGAGATATACCTAGTTATGGAAGTGGATATGGGCCTAGTGATGGTACTGGATATCGAGCTACTAATGGAACTAGAAAAGAAACTAGATATCGAACTAGAGATGGAACTAGAGATAAGGATAGAGATGAACATAGTGATGGACGTAGAAATGGAACTAGATATCGAGATAATGAAGGCACTAATGATGGAACTAGTGACATTCCAAGTGAAGGAAACTGATGACTCTAGAGATGAGACTGGTTATCGAACCAAAGATGATACTAGAGATGGACCTAGTAATGGAACTAATTATCGAACTAGAGATGGAACCAGAGATGAAGTTAGGGATGTAGAGATGGAACTGGAGATATGCCTAGTGTCGGAACTGGAGATGGAACTAGAGATGGAACAAGAAACTAGAGATTAAACTATTGATGAGACTAGAGTTGGATTAAGGGATGGAAATAGTTATCGAACTAGAGATGGCTGGTATGATGGACGGAGAGATGGACCTAGTTATTGAGCTAGAGATGTACCTAGTAATGGAACTGGATATGGGCCTAAAGATGGTACTGGATATCGAGCTACTAATGGAACTAGAAAAGAAACTAGATATCGAACTAGAGGTGGAACTAGAGATAAGGTTAGAGATGAACATAGTGATGGACGTAGAAATGGAACTAGATATCGAGATAATGAAGGAACTAATGATGGAACTAGTGACATTCCTAGTGAAGGAAACTGATGATGACTCTAGAGATGAGACTGGTTATCGGACCAAAGATGATACTAGAGATGGAACTAGTAATGGAACTAATTATCGAACTAGAGATGGAACCAGAGATGAAGTTAGGGATGTAGAGATGGAACTGGAGATATGCCTAGTGTCGGAATTGGAGATGGAACTAGAGATGGAACAAGAAACTAGAGATTAAACTATTGATGAGACTAGAGTTGGATTAAGGGATGGAAATAGTTATCGAACTAGAGATGGCTGGTATGATGGACGGAGAGATGGACCTAGTTATTGAGCTAGAGATGTACCTAGTAATGGAACTGGATATGGGACTAGAGATGGTACTGGATATCGAGCTACTAATGGAACTAGAAAAGAAACTAGATATCGAACTAGAGATGGAACTAGAGATAAGGTTAGAGATGAACATAGTGATGGACGTAGAAATGGAACAAGATATCGAGATAATGAAGGCACTAATGATGGAACTAGTGACATTCCAAGTGAAGGAAACTGATGACTCTAGAGATGAGACTGGTTATCGAACCAAAGATGATACTAGAGATGGACCTAGTAATGGAACTAATTATCGAACTAGAGATGGAACCAGAGATGAAGTTAGGGATGTAGAGATGGAACTGGAGATATGCCTAGTGTCGGAATTGGAGATGGAACTAGAGATGGAACAAGAAACTAAAGATTAAACTATTGATGAGACTAGGAGTTGGATTTAGGGATGGAAATAGTTATCGAACTAGAGATGGCTGGTATGATGGACGGAGAGATGGACCTAGTTATTGAGCTAGAGATATACCTAGTTATGGAACTGGATATGGGCCTAGAGATGGTACTGGATATCGAGCTACTAATGGAACTAGAAAAGAAACTAGATATCGAACTAGAGATGGAACTAGAGATAAGGTTAGAGATGAACATAGTGATGGACGTAGAAATGGAACTAGATATCGAGATAATGAAGGCACTAGTGATGGAACTAGTGACATTCCAAGTGAAGGAAACTGATGATGACTTTAGAGATGAGACTGGTTATCGAACCAAAGATGATACTAGAGATGGACCTAGTAATGGAACTAATTATCGAACTAGAGATGGAACCAGAAATGAAGTTAGGGATGTAGAGATGGAACTGGAGATATGCCTAGTGTCGGAATTGGAGATGGAACTAGAGATGGAACAAGAAACTAGAGATTAAACTATTGATGAGACTTGAGTTGGATTTAGGGATGGAAATAGTTATCGAACTAGAGATGGCTGGTATGATGGACGGAGAGATGGACCTAGTTATTGAACTAGAGATATACCTAGTTATGGAAGTGGATATGGGCCTAGTGATGGTACTGGATATCGAGCTACTAATGGAACTAGAAAAGAAACTAGATATCGAACTAGAGATGGAACTAGAGATAAGGATAGAGATGAACATAGTGATGGACGTAGAAATGGAACTAGATATCGAGATAATGAAGGCACTAATGATGGAACTAGTGACATTCCAAGTGAAGGAAACTGATGACTCTAGAGATGAGACTGGTTATCGAACCAAAGATGATACTAGAGATGGACCTAGTAATGGAACTAATTATCGAACTAGAGATGGAACCAGAGATGAAGTTAGGGATGTAGAGATGGAACTGGAGATATGCCTAGTGTCGGAACTGGAGATGGAACTAGAGATGGAACAAGAAACTAGAGATTAAACTATTGATGAGACTAGAGTTGGATTAAGGGATGGAAATAGTTATCGAACTAGAGATGGCTGGTATGATGGACGGAGAGATGGACCTAGTTATTGAGCTAGAGATGTACCTAGTAATGGAACTGGATATGGGCCTAAAGATGGTACTGGATATCGAGCTACTAATGGAACTAGAAAAGAAACTAGATATCGAACTAGAGGTGGAACTAGAGATAAGGTTAGAGATGAACATAGTGATGGACGTAGAAATGGAACTAGATATCGAGATAATGAAGGAACTAATGATGGAACTAGTGACATTCCTAGTGAAGGAAACTGATGATGACTCTAGAGATGAGACTGGTTATCGGACCAAAGATGATACTAGAGATGGAACTAGTAATGGAACTAATTATCGAACTAGAGATGGAACCAGAGATGAAGTTAGGGATGTAGAGATGGAACTGGAGATATGCCTAGTGTCGGAATTGGAGATGGAACTAGAGATGGAACAAGAAACTAGAGATTAAACTATTGATGAGACTAGAGTTGGATTAAGGGATGGAAATAGTTATCGAACTAGAGATGGCTGGTATGATGGACGGAGAGATGGACCTAGTTATTGAGCTAGAGATGTACCTAGTAATGGAACTGGATATGGGACTAGAGATGGTACTGGATATCGAGCTACTAATGGAACTAGAAAAGAAACTAGATATCGAACTAGAGATGGAACTAGAGATAAGGTTAGAGATGAACATAGTGATGGACGTAGAAATGGAACAAGATATCGAGATAATGAAGGCACTAATGATGGAACTAGTGACATTCCAAGTGAAGGAAACTGATGACTCTAGAGATGAGACTGGTTATCGAACCAAAGATGATACTAGAGATGGACCTAGTAATGGAACTAATTATCGAACTAGAGATGGAACCAGAGATGAAGTTAGGGATGTAGAGATGGAACTGGAGATATGCCTAGTGTCGGAACTGGAGATGGAACTAGAGATGGAACAAGAAACTAGAGATTAAACTATTGATGAGACTAGAGTTGGATTAAGGGATGGAAATAGTTATCGAACTAGAGATGGCTGGTATGATGGACGGAGAGATGGACCTAGTTATTGAGCTAGAGATGTACCTAGTAATGGAACTGGATATGGGCCTAAAGATGGTACTGGATATCGAGCTACTAATGGAACTAGAAAAGAAACTAGATATCGAACTAGAGATGGAACTAGAGATAAGGTTACAGATGAACATAGTGATGGACGTAGAAATGGAACTAGATATCGAGATAATGAAGGAACTAATGATGGAACTAGTGACATTCCTAGTGAAGGAAACTGATGATGACTCTAGCGATGAGACTGGTTATCGGACCAAAGATGATACTAGAGATGGACCTAGTAATGGAACTAATTATCGAACTAGAGATGGAACCAGAGATGAAGTTAGGGATGTAGAGATGGAACTGGAGATATGCCTAGTGTCGGAATTGGAGATGGAACTAGAGATGGAACAAGAAACTAGAGATTAAACTATTGATGAGACTAGAGTTGGATTTAGGGATGGAAATAGTTATCGAACTAGAGATGGCTGGTATGATGGACGGAGAGATGGACCTAGTTATTGAGCTAGAGATATACCTAGTTATGGAACTGGATATGGGACTAGAGATGGTACTGGATATCGAGCTACTAATGGAACTAGAAAAGAAACTAGATATCGAACTAGAGATGGAACTAGAGATAAGGTGAGAGATGAACATAGTGATGGACGTAGAAATGGAACTAGATATCGAGATAATGAAGGAACTAATGATGGAACTAGTGACATTCCTAGTGAAGGAAACTGATGATGACTCTAGAGATGAGACTGGTTATCGGACCAAAGATGATACTAGAGAT
>JBAMAV010000532.1:0-14592 GCA_037043315.1 Amiota communis
TTTTTTTCTTGCCGAGGAAGGGAATCATCGAAAGCCTGTGGCCGTAGCCGTATTGTGGGACTTTAACCCACTAAACCCTCCCTCATCTCCGACAGTTAGTCCTTAGAACTTCACCGATTAGGTAGTGCGTCGGGAGACCGTTGAGAGTACAATCGTTAGTTTTAGTCGTTCTGTCCGAGTCCGGGAGCAATGATATCCATTGCTTGTCGCGAAACTCCTTCAGCGCGTTCAGCAGATCTGCGTGCGTTCTTCGTGTACCGCAGTGTATCCAATATTTTCGCAGCTTCTGCACTTGCCGCATTCCATTTTTTACTATCCTCGTACATATGTGTGACCAGATTTGACTCCGTCACTTCTTCGCCGAATGCTGTTTCAAGGTCAGTTCGCTCATTGATGAACCTTGGGCAAGAAAACAGCACGTGACAGGCGCTTTCTGGCTCTACTGGGCATATTGGACAATACGGGTCGTCTTCGAGGTGGAATCTGTATAAGTAAAGCTGCGTGAGATTATAATCAACCTCTCCATGATTTCGGTTCATCCACGCCTCGATATTTGGCATCAATTTATACCAACAAATCTAATTGTAAGTTTCATAGGTGATTACTTTTGGAGTCGATGGGTATATCCATTAGTACATGTACCAAGGACATGACGAGATTATTATCGTATTGTGTATAGAATAGATATGGGTTTATTATGTTTTTGGCTGAGTCTTCTGAATCTGGTGGCACTAGGTGTAAGCGAGGGGGCCTCTCAAGAAAGTTTAACGATGCTACTAAAAGTTTAAAGGCCTTTTAGACGGTCAGTTCAGTCTCTACCCATGTTATCGCTTCAGAAATCGAAATGGACTGACAAAAAAACTGGGCCATTAGTCCATTTTTCTATCATCGTTTCGGTTATCGGTGCGATAACATGGACTGAGACTGAACTGACCGTCTAAAAGGGCCTTTAGTTATTCATATATGTATATGCATATCCGTACGCGTGAGTAGTATTTATCCAGAATTGGAGATTGGTCTGGCAAAATTATGAAAGTTAGTTATACTCATACATCAGTCTCAATCTATTTATCCATTTTTTCTGACTGAGAAATGAAAGAGGCTTCGTAAATCTTGTATTGCCGACATATACATTTGGTCTAAAACCGTCACTGGATCTCGTTGATAGGTAAACCTTCAAAGAACCTTAGATTGAATTTTTAGCAGTGGCATAAAACATGCTAAATGTCTTGGGGAAACACTCTTTAATTTAATATCTAGACACATGGCAGTGTGTCACCAAAGTTCGGATCCAAAACATTCCTTGTTTTAAATGCAATATCAAAGAACGTAACAAAAGTTCTTTCAAATCAATTAAAAAATGTTCTACACTCCTAATAAGAAATTTCTATGGAACTTAAAACCCATTTAGAACATTTTTAACGGCAACACCAAATAGCATATTGAAATCAAATTTTCGAATTCCATAGTTCGATTTTCGCATTGCAATTTAAATTAAATGCTTCTATACTACCTATTTGTTGTTTCTTGTTTTAAACATTAACTCCTTTATTTTTGTTTTTTAACTATTAAATATTTCTTCTATTTTTATTAAAAAGTTCTTTCTTTTTGTTTCCTTTTCTAAAACCCTTAATGCTGGCTGCTGCGTGGTCTTTTATAAGCTGCTTCTTCTTAATGTTAGATAAACAAAACAAAAGAAATATTTGGTAATCGATTTGCATATTCTGTAATCGATTAACATTTTGGTTTGTTTACATTTTATCGATCACCTGATTTGCTTGTGCTTTTGCAATCAACACTGCGATCATTGCATTATCGTTGGTATTTATTTTTTAGTGCATTTTATTAGTGAATTAATTGCAACAAGTGAAATTGTGCGTGAACTGAAAAGAATTTTGCATTTTATTGTGATTTATATTAATTTAATCCTTTAAAAAACTGTATTTTGCAATCAGTGTAAGCTTAAGTTATGATTAGATAAATTGCACTTAAATTCTAAACTCGGCAAATGTTATTTTTGCTCAAAAGACTTCAGGCAGCTTTCCATGTGGTGGCGCATGTGCTTGCGCTTGTGTTAAGTTTAAAATTATTCGATTTGCAAGAAATTTAAGGTAGGGGAGGGGGCCCAGCTGTGACGCAGGCCCAGTTGTGACGCAGCTAAATATTTTTGACATGCGGTATGAGAATGACAGTTTGAGCACTGCCAATCATGTTCGTTTGACGTTCTGCAGTTTTTGGACAGACACCAACGTTAATAGTCGCATTGTGTATACGCGCACCAAACATCGTGTTGAAAATCGTGCGAAAAAGTTATTTTGAAAGTGCTGAACTGACCTCTCCTGAAAATCGTGCTGTTTTGAAGGAAAAGGCAGCAGCAAAAGCAGCCAAAGGGGCGAAGAAGCCAACACCGCAGAAGCCAACACCATTAAATCACAACAATTGGTGTGACATTCCTTTCATATTTTCTCATTTTCAGTGAATTTCTTGAGGTGCATCACAACTGGGCCTGCGTCACAGCTGGGCCTAAAAAAAGTTATACTGAATAAATTTGTTCCAAAATATTTTGAGTAACTCAAATAAACATACTTTCTTTGGAAAAAAGTTGCGTTTGGTTAATATTTAAATGTTAAACTTCTTAATTTTTCATTTTCCGGAACATAAAACATCTAAATGTCTTGGGGAAAAACTCTTTAATTCAATATCTAGACACATGATAGTGAGTCATCAAAGTTCGAATACAAATCATTCCATGCAAATGCAATATCAAAGAATGTAACAAAAGATCTTTCAAATCAATTAACGAATATTATACACTCCTAATAATTATTTAAGAAACTTCTATGGAACTTGGAACCCATTTAAAGTATCCAAAAAGCATATTGAAATCAAACTTTCGAATTCCACAGTTTAAGTTTCGCATTGCAATTTCAATTGTCATGTTTCTGTACTACCTATTTGCTGTTTCTTGTTTTAAACATTAACTCCTTTATTTTTGTTTTGTTTCCATTAAATATTTCTTCTATTTTTATTAAAAAGTTCTTTCTTTTTGTTTTCTTTTCTAAAACCCTTAATGCTGGCTGCTGTGGTGTCTGTTATAAGCTGCTTCTTCTTAATGTTAGATAAACAAAACAAAAGTAATATTTGGTAATCGATTTGCATATTCTGTAATCGATTAACATTTTGGTTTGTTTACATTTTATCGATCACCTGATTTGCTTGTGCTTTTGCAATCAACACTGCGATCATTGCATTATCGTTGGTATTTATTTTTTAGTGCATTTTATTAGTGAATTAATTGCAACAAGTGAAATTGTGCGTGAACTGAAAAGAATTTTGCATTTTATTGTGATTTATATTTATTTAATCCTTTAAAAAACTGTATTTTGCAATCAGTGTAAGCTTAAGTTATGATTAGATAAATTGCACTTAAATTCTAAACTCGGCAAATGTTATTTTTGCTCAAAAGACTTCAGGCAGCTTTCCATGTGGTGGCGCATGTGCTTGGGCCTGTGTTAAGTTTAAAATTATTCGATTTGCAAAAAATTTAAGTTTTAAAATGCCAAAAAACTATTGAATTGGTAATTTGGAGCATCTTCGCTTTAACTTAGCGTTGTTTAATATTGAAAAATAACTATTCCATTGAAAATATGTGTGCATTGGTGGCTTTGCATGTGCCACCGCGTGGGTGCTTCTGTGTGCATAGTTCAAATGTATCAAATTTTAAAGAAATGTCTGTGATTTAAAAAAATAAAAAGGTGTTTGTTATGATTTTCTCTCTCAATCAATTCTTCAACTCGTTAGAAATTTCGTAAGCCACACTTCCAAAGTTTCTGGTAAGTCAAAATTTGTTTTTATTCTCTTTATGTATTAGTATTAGTATGCCAACAATATTATTCATTCATCAAACATTGTTCATACCGAATTCAGTCCCTTGTTTTTAAAATTATATTTTTGCTGGGATATTGTACTGTTTATAATAATGTCTTATAGTTGTATTGTATTATTAGAGTTGAAACGGAGCCATTTTAGGAAGAGTGAAGGTGGAAATTCAGAGCTTGATCTCAGCGGAAGAGGAGGTTAACTGCGATCGAGGTTGTTTAATAAAGAAATTAATCATTTATTTAACTTTTATTAAAGAAAAAATGTACCAATATCAATGAAAGGCTACTACTACTTTTAACAAACAACAGTATTGCAGTTTTGTCACCTTCTAAGCGATTTCTTAAGGGTTCGTATATTAAAGCGGCCCCACTAAACAGTTGCTCGCTTGGAATGGACATTGGAGGCCATTATAAATAAGCACGCACGATGGAAACAAAAGCTTTAAATTATGTATTGTATTTCCACCATAATAAAGGGTCTTCGTTTAGTGAAAATCGGTTATGATTATTATATATTTATTAATTAACGATTTTCATGTGATGAGGTTCCTATTGGTATCATTTCCAGCTTCCTGTTCATCGTCAGACCTTTCTTTTTCAGCATGTATGCCAGATTTGAATATAGACTTTGTGTAGGTGATCGAACCTGGGTGCTTGTGCACAATTCATCGTCCACTCAACACGATTCAATTCTAGATATCTTGGCGACAGAAGGTCCGTGGTCAGCAGCATCACTTGCTTTTAGAAGACTCAAGTCATGCAGCTCAATAGTTCAAATTGAACTTTATCCTTAATAGATTCATCAAAAATCTTTAATTTGTACCTTGGGTCCAGATGTGTGTGAATTCAGGGTATTGCTTAGAAGGTCGCAAAATGTCGCATTGATGTCTTCAATTAATAATTAATTAATAATGTTTAATCCTATCTGTGTCAGATTTATCAATATCTATTTGCAATGAATGCTTCAATACATGCATCAGTTGTATCACTGATGATATGCAAACATTTGAACGACTATCGCTTAAATTCCTTGTCATTTTCGGTGCTTTTAGCAGATCAGTCAGATACATGACGTTCGCACGCAATGACAAAATGGATGCGGAGGTAAGATTTTTTGCGAATGTTCCGTAGTTCCGAGGTTCCTTTACAACACTACTCTATATACTTATCTATTAACTTTTAAGTTATCCAATTTTCTGTTCATATAGTGGGTAGTATGTGATTATAGAGAACTTATTGTCCGGTCCCAATGATTTCGTTTTGGAAAAGTTCGGATCCATCTGTAGCCAAGTAATTAACCGGTCACAACGACTTTGTTTTAGAGGAGTTTGAATTCATATGCTTGAGTCTACTATATCTTACGATCTATGAAAGATATTTTATAAGTTTGTCAAGAAGTTTGTTTGTGTCAAGAAGTATGTAACATACAGAAGAAGACATCGGAGACCCCTCAAAGTATATACATATATTCTTGGTATGTTCGGTGGACGAATTGATTTCGACATGTCCGTCTGTATGTATCCAAACTAGTCCCTCAGTTTTTGAACTAGAGACCTAACATTTTGAACGAATTTTACCATACGGTACACATCTGTCGGAATCAGCCGAATCGGACCACTAGGAGGGGTACCTCTTATACAAAGCCAAAATCTGATTAATGTTCTTATTAGAAAAACGTTTTATTTTTGATTTAAGACCCTAGGATTAATCGATCGTATATCTCCCGATATGTGTGCTCAATACACCATGGCCATGCGCCATCTACATGTGACTATTGGTGTATTGAAATACGTATCAATACTGACTCTACCATAAACGTAAGTCAAATCATTAATAAAATATTTCTGCATGCTCATTCAGAGTATTACGTCTTGCGCATAGCCAAAGGTAACCTTCTTTCTGGTTTTTAGATAAGTCCTTCTTTCATTTTCATAAACATAGTATGTATGTTTTGCTGAATTCTGATTATCAGAATATATGTCTCTTATTTCTTTATCAGTACAATCTCCGTTGTTCATTTAGTCACTTCATTCAACTGATTGTGTCATGTTTATCTATTTAACTTTCTAGCTATCCACTAAATAACATAGGCAAATATACATTTTTTCGATTATATCTTTCTTCAATGTGGAGGGATATCATACTTATTTATGCATGTCATTATATTGAGAAGGCCCTCGGTATTAAAACCAGGCCATAAGAAGTCAATTGTCTTAACCATTTTATTTCCAATGTAATGCATTATAACTCTTCGATTATGGGAAGGGCGGAAGCTAGTCACTTGGTCACTATGGCCTCAATTGTTATAAGAATTGTACATATATCTTTATTCATCTAGGTATAATATTTTTATTTGTTAAAATTCCATCTTAATGATGCTGCATTGAGTTTTGTTAAATGGATTTTGTTCATCAAATTAAATTGACTTCTATCAAACATAGGATATGCATCATGTTTTCTCATCTGAAGAATCAATTAAACTATCATCTTTCATATGTAATGTTAAAAATGTAGAAATAAGTAAATGCATTGCTTCATTTCCATCGTGAAAAAAGAAAACAACTCGCGTTAAACTGTTTTGTAATTGATTTTCATTTGGAAAATGATCCAATTGAGTGAATGATTTTTTGCACACACACTCTCTCTAATTAATCCTTATGCCGATAAACACAAACATACACACACACACACAGATACACACCAATACTAACATACTACATAAATAGATGTTCGGTGGAATGCAAATACACTTAAAGGAGGCTGATGGATGCAACGAAGTCGGCTCTATGATGATGATGACGATGACGATACTGAAATGATGATGATGATGACTGAATGAGTAAGCGAACAAGTGAATAAGTGAGTGAGTAAATGGAAAGTGGAGTGGGATAGCGACTTGCTTATGTACATATTTGTGCAGTTATGTTCACATTTGTACTGATCATAATGTATACACACACACACACACACACACACACACACAGAGAGACACATTAACAACCAGGAGAGATAGAAAATAAAGAAGAGAAGGATGAAGGATGAAGATACTCTTACACATGTATATAGATTTCAGTCAAACACTCGAGCAAGCACAGACAAATTCTATTTGCAAACATTTCACTTGATTTGCAAGCAAGTAACACACACAGCACACAGCGCGGAGTAACCATGTCTCTTCATCTATGGATGAATGTACTATATAGTAAGTCCTAGCTATGCCACCCACACACACACACACACATTCATACATACATAGACAAAACGCCAACATCCTCAACTCAACTCGAGTCGACGTTTCGTTGACATTTGTTTGGCGCGCAAAAGCAGCATAGTACACAAGACTCCCTAGCTGCCTCTCTAGCATGCTGATGTATTCCAGCGCGTTGGTGTCAAGGACGAGGCAGGACTGACTGACTACGATTACACTACTATGAGAATGATGACGACGATGGTGATGGCGACGACAGCAGCAGCAGCAGCATTGAGCACCAAAGTTGCACTCGACAAATCGAAATTGTGTGCTCTGGCAAAATATTGGCACAAGAAATCATTCCTTCCTGTTGTTGGCGACGTTGTAGCTTGACGGCTCTTGGTTGTGCTTGCTTGTGTTGTATCTCCCCCTTCTTCTTCATCTCATCTCCTATGAACAACTACACTATGATAATGATAGTAATAATGAATATGAAGATGATGATGATAATGATGATAATGAAAGCAACAACAGTAAGGACAACAATGACAATGATGATGGTATGGCATTCACGTAGTTACTCTACTCTACTTGTACATCTTGCCTTTCTCCTTTGTAACATTTGCTGTTTGATTCATTTGCCAACTTGTCATCATCACAAAATGTTTTAATATTTTCAAGTTGAGCTGAGTTGAGCTATATCCGATTCTGAGTTGAGTCGAGTGAGCATGCCATGTGATGATTTGTTCCTTTGTTCATACTTTCATTAATCCGCAATCAGTGGAGCGCGTTGCTTGCATCACGTGGACCAAGCAAACAACTGCACGCGCCCAGTCAAGCAACTATGTAACTGAAGAATCAACTGAAGTGCCACAATTTATAAACTTCTAAAGAAGAGAAAAAAATTAAAAAGAGTAAATTTTAAAAAGCGTATAAGGAAACATATTATCCTGGGATTAGTTTTGTCTGTTATGGGCGAACTTGCGCTTGTTCGATGTTTTGTTTTGTTTTGTTTGTTTGTTTGTTTGTCTGGAACATACTCTCAGAGATCCTTTTCCTTCCTTTCTTCCATTATATTAAATTTTTTTAAAGTTTGTAACGTTTGTTGGCGGCTTTTGTTGTTATTATTGTTGTTATGGTTGTTTTTAATGTTTTGTTAAAGCAAACAACCGGCCACGCCTACGTCACGCCAACCATATTCTGTGATGCAACTGATGAACGACGACGATGACGTCGTCCACTTGTTTTGTTTGCAACTTAACATGAAATTAAAAATTGTTTAAGTGTTTTTCTTTTTTTCATTTTGTAGTTTGCTTAAATTGTGTATAAATGACAAAAAAAGAAATAAAGAAAGAAAGAAAAATTGTGAAAAAGGAAAAGTCCTGGTTCGCATGGAACATGTTCATGTGCGTTTTAAGCCCTTGGGGGAGCTGATGTAGTCATTTGTTGTTGTTGTTGTTTGATAGTGTTCAACCATGCTTTAGTTGAATAGAGGGGGCACCCTTAATGACTGCTCAAAGATAGCAGCTTATATTGCTCCCGACCAATTTCTCGGTAACGCCTTTGCCACCGCACTTCAGAGTGAGTGACTGACTGACTGTGTGTGTGTGTGTGTGTGTCTGTCTGTATGTCTCCTCTATCAGTCAACATCCGGCATCATGTCGTGCTGCTGCTGCTGCTGCTATTGGAGCTTTTCTTGCTAGCTTGGCTGCTTGCGTGCTTTCTTTTCAACAATCTATCCATCCATCTTTCCTGCCATTTCATCCATCTATCCATCCATCGTAGTCTGTTTGCTCGCTCATTTGTTTGTATGTTTGAACTTTCTCCTGTTTCGTTTGCATTCGCAAATATTCCTCCGGACTGTTGCCCTCTGTCAAGCCACTTTAGCTCTTGCTTTGACTGCCACTCTGACTCTGACAGTTTGCTCACGCTCATTCGATTCAAGCTCTGACTAAACGCTTGTCTTTCGATTCACTTCTCTTCATCCGTTTCGTCATTATCGCCATTTCCATCTCCATCTCCACCATCATCATGATCATCATCATCATCATCGTGATATATATACATCAATGTGTTGTAGATTATAGTTGACTCTGCACATTGTTGTTATTTTTACATTTTTACACAATTTTCGCCGGAGCTCAAGTCCAAGCAGTCGGAATGAGTGATAAGCAAACCAACTGACATTCAGACAGACAGACAAACAGAAAGAAAGCATTGAAGAGTGCTGAGCACATCAGAGCAGGGCAGGGCAGAGGTCATGCATAGGCATTGGGGCGTGTCTATGACGCCTTTTACTAAAAATTCTTATATAGTATACTATATAAACACATATACTATAGGAACAACATAGCTTACGTCTCCAAGGCACCCTACAGCCAACAACTAACAACCGACAACTGACAATGTTGTCTCTCTCGCTTTTAGATCCATCAAGTATTTGGGTTTGTGTAGTGAATCGAACAAATATGTTTACATTTAGCACATGTGCAATTATTTGATTAAAACTGTAAAAAGCACACAAAATCAGGCAAAAGTTTACAAACACACAGACAGACAGAAGAGACGATATACAAAAGACAGACAAACTGACTGACTGACAGACAAACAGGCACACTTACCCAAAGAGTTAAAGACAGATGGATATACAGACAGACATACAGATACAACTCTCGAAGGATGTGCATACGATTGTCAGATGGGTGGCATTGGATGGTAATAGAACAGAATAAATGCAAGTGGCGGCAAAGGACAAGCGACGCTATGGGCGTGTTAACAGAGACGACTACAAACAGATAAACGAACCAACAAAACTGACAAGAGAAATGGACGGACAAGCGGACAAACAGACAGACAGACGATCTAGAAGCGTCAACTTAATGCGAAATGAAAACAAATTAAAATCAAACTTTCGAATTAGTTCGAGTCTCGCATTTCAATGTAAATTTTCATGTTTTCCTAGTCTTCATTGTTGGTTGTTCTTCTTCTTGTTGTTGTTATGTATTGTTGGTTTTTTAAACATTTGCTCCTTTATTTTTGTTTTTTTGTTTGTTTGTTTCTATTAAAGAAACCTTTGTGTTTTTGTTATTTGTAGTAAAGAATCACTTTTGTTTTCATTAAAACATCATTCAGTATCTTTTTTTTATCAGTTTCTTCTTCTTAATGATATGCAATTTTCGATAATCGATGTGCATTGAGTAATTAAGAAATTATTGTACCAAACCGCGCTTCCTATATATAGTAGGACTATCCAATGTAAGGCCCGCGAGCTGCATGTTGCCCAAATGAAGTCTGAATGCTGCCAATGCGGCTGAAGTGACAACAGGAAAGAAACCGAAATTATTTTGGCCCGCTGCTCTACGATTTTTTTTTACTAGTCACTGAAGCACGCTGTTGACCTAACTCACTGCGGATTCCTTCAAAGGTTGGACAGACTATATTATAGAGAATAGCCTTTGGTTTAATTATAAATTAATATCCATTGATTCTGTAGGTCGACTTTGAATAAATAAATGCTAAATGTTACTCACAATAAAGCTTCTTATTTTTCAGTAATTCAATTTTAAATCCAATGAATGGCTATTACGTGATACGCGCACAAACAAAAAAAAAAATAAACAGACGAAAATGTCATACTATACGATTTTAGTAAATGCATGTATTTTGCATTTATTTACATTACTTAAAATTTTCAATTTACATATACCGAATTCCATAAGTTTAAACCACAAGAATTGTAAGATGCAGCTTTACAAGGAAAAGCTACACTGAAACATCAAGTAATCAGCTCAAAGCACTCATCTTTTATAAATACTTCTTATAGGAATATGTTTTTCCTCAGATAGAATGGATATATGGTAGTACTTACAAGAATTTAAGCCAAACATCATACTGAATGTTTTTGGTTTCTCTGATTTTATCATACTTGTCGCATGAGATATTTTTGTATGTTGTTGTCCGATTTGTAGCATCGGATCTAGGTCTTGGGGTCCGGTACCTACTTCATTAAAATCTGAAGATCTTATTTAAAATTAGAGATATTTACTTACAGCATCTACAAGCCTAAGCAGAAGCTGAGATTGAACTGTCCACACTATTTCAATGTTGATATAAAGTATAAAGCAATTAGCCCAAAATAATTATGTATAACTAGCTGTACCCACGACTTGGTACGCGTGGGGTATACTTTTTTCCTAATCATCAGCTTTTAATGTTGCTGCGCTGCAAAAGAGAAAAAATTCGAAAATCAGTCAAATAAACGCTAAATTCTACACCAAGTTTGCTTAAAGACACCAGTCAAAACCGTATTTAAATAGGTTAAGCCGTTTCGGAAATTAGCGTACACAGACACAAAAAATCTTACGATTTTATATATATATATAGATTATTCATTAAAGTCTTTACTTTTTCCCCTAAGAGTTTTGTGCACACATTTCTTATTTCAGTATCTAGATTCACTGCAGTGTGTCAGCTAAGTTCAGAAAGAATTAAAACAATTTTTTGAATTAAATGAAGAATGATGTACATTTCTCTAGCTTTTATTTAAGAAATTGTTATAAAACATGGCACCTGCACAGAACTATATTAGCGGCAAACATCGAAGAAACATCCTCAGTTCCTTGTAGGGCCCATCTATTGTCAATCAAGCTTGAATCAATCAAGAATGTTCTCTTGTGGAGGTGATTGAGGGATTCAAGCAAGATCATCATCAACTCGAAATTCGAACCAATAACCGAAACGAGGACAGAGAAATGGACTGAGACTGAACTGACCGTGGGCAAAGGCCCTTAATGATGAAGCATGAAATTTTTGATAGTCGTTTTTATTTAAAAAATACAGAAACGAACCGAAAACCACTCCTAAAAATGGTTCGGTTCGGTTCATGCTAAAAATGCAATTCTTATGACAAATCTACTAAAATTTATTTTATTTGACTTAAGGGCAAATATAGATGAAGACCTTTTAGAAGACATTATTTTATTTAAATTGAATACTGCATCATCAAATGTTTCTTGAAATAATAATTTTCGTAAAAAAAAAGTTTTGATACAAAATATAGACACTTAGTGCAAAAAGTTCGAACCACTGAACCGAACCACACCGATTTTTGAAGTGGTTTGTAACCCTGATTGTAATAATCGATAATTATAATAATTATTTGCATTGATTTTAGTTTGTTTATGCGGCCCACATATTATGCGACTGATCGTACAACCAGAGATCAAAAAATATTGATTTTTCACACAAGCAAAATGAAATTCTACAACCAACCGCATTATGATCTATGGATCACCTTTTTTAGTGCTTAAACACTGCGATCATTGTGGGAATTTCGTTTAGTACGTTTTTAGGATATTTTATTAGTCAACTATTTGCAAAAAGTTACATTAATGAAAATGAAGAGAATAACAGATACTTATATGTGTAATTATATTACTTTTTTTTTATAAAATTCATAATAATACAAAATAAGTATGATTTTTGATTGAAAAGTACCATTTTTTCGCTCTCTTTATTGATTTAATTTATCATAATTTTTAAATGGTTCAGCATGCCCAAATTAACAAAGAATAGGTGTTTTCATTAATGTTATAATTTTATTTCCTTTTTTTGTCGCACGTGCAATCTTCACTAGTAATTTTCGAAATTGAATCTATCATAACTTTTAAATGGTACGTGTTAGAAGAAAACCGCCATTGCTCGTAACTCGATGATAGATTTCCAGGTCTCCCGGTTGAGCGTCCTGCGCCAAGTCATTTTAGGTCTGCCTCTGGATCGATTGCCCTGTGTGTTCCATTCCAGAACTGCATGCGGTATCGCATCATAATCTTAACGCAGCGTTTGACACAACCAACCGTATTTGCGCTTGCGAATTTCAATTTCGATTGGTTTTTGTTCGTAAAGTTCCCAAAGGCGCACATTGCTAATGTTTCGGGGCCACCATATACGTAATACATTGATTGACAAATGTTTGGAGCTTCTTGACAATGATACTGGTAATGAACCATGTCTCACAACCGTATAACAAAACCGACTTTATGCATGCATTGAAGACTCGTATTTTGGTTTTTCGCCGGATATTCGGTTCTCGCCAGAATCTATTTAATTATCCAAAGGCAGCTCTGGTTTACAAATTCTGCAGTCTAAAAACAAAACTATATCACCTAATATTTACATCTAATAAGGGTTGTCACATCCAAGTGCTTCTTTGTTGTTCAAAATAGAAGAAATTGTAGGTCAAAATTTCGTTAAAATGATAATTTTGTGACTTTTCTTAATAAATTTAGCGTATTTATAATATTAATATTTCTTCATCCTTTCACAATTAAATTAATAAACCTAATTTTTGTTTCTTAGCAATTTTTGATACTTGTAAGATCTAAAAAAAGAAAAAGTGTTATGTTGATAATTTAGGACATGCGAATATCAATACGAGTATCAAATACTTGGCCAATGAATTTATTGTTTTTTAATAAGTAGGCAAAAATATCTATCTACCCCAACATTTGTGCCGTAGTGCCTTTGTGCTTGCCAGCAGATGCTTGGATTTATTATTTCATTAGAAGTTTTTTCATAAATAAAATTACAATTCTTCACAACATTTGTGGCATAGTGATTTTCCCATGAGTACCATACTTATATGCAAGCACTTTTGGGTGGAATTCAAAATTAACCTTTAACTGATTATTCTAAACAACATAATTTAGTGATTCTTTAATCCTTCCACTTAAATTTTTGAAATAGGAAATGTCATTTTTGTATCTAAGAGGCTTTCCATGTGCTTGTGTGGCTGTGAGTTTGTGTAAAGTTAAAATTTATCCCAATTGACAGAAATATAAGATTCAAATCTGGAAAATGAATTGAGTTGGCAGAGCCGTCTTAAGTTAATCCACCTCCCAAAACTATGTAGTCGTAGGATGTATCTTGGTGTAATTTTCCTTCACAACCTTATTCTTGGTAGTGTTTCTTCCCCATCTTTGCTTGGTAATATAAATTTTAATGTTCCTTCTCGGGTTACAAGAAATTTCTCTCCTATATTTATTGGGTCTTGTAAAACCACTTATTTACAGAACGACCCATTTCGCGTTTTATGTCAATCGTACAACCTATACGTTGACCTAGTATATAACTCCATTTCTTCCGATCAGCTAAATTTCAATTTATTCTTGATTTATTTTGATATTTTCACTGCGACCTTTACACCCATCCCATCACATTCCATTCGATTCGCTTCATCTATTGTTGCTTTCAACACATTGAAAGCATCTTAAGCTGTCGGTAACACTTTATCCAAGATTCCATTTGAAGCTCTTTGTTATTATTATTTTCCAAATATTTCTAACAATTTTTATCGAAAGCAATTTCATTTTGTCTGCCCAATTTTTTTTTTTTTGTTATTTTCTATAATATTTTCCTATTGCAAATCCCAACAAATGTAATGCTTTTTGTTGGATATTTTAATGGTGAAACCTTTATCTCATCAAATGTTTGCGTCTTATTTGCTTAAAGTTTAAGGTAACT
>JBAMAV010000534.1:0-25567 GCA_037043315.1 Amiota communis
AAGCCAGTTCATTTTAGAACAGAGATCGTTGCGTAATGTCCGGTATTCTATATCCCATGTACCTTGTAGTCTTGTGCAACCGGTAAAACACTTCTAGTTTCGACATTTTCTTATATTAATGAAAGCACAATAATGGCACCAAGTGATATTTCGTGGGATATATTGTTTCTTATACTATTGCTTTTATTCTGCTGCTGTTATTATCCTTTGACATTTGTTTATTGTAATCATCTTTTGTATCGCGGCTTTCTTTTTCCTTCGGATCTGTTGTTTTATCAAGTTTTCCAGTAGATTCGAGGCCATAATTATAATTTAAATTGAGCCCAAATAATTGTTTAAAACTATTCTTAGTTCTGCCTTTTCCGAAATCCATCATATTCTGTAGGCATTGCTCTAGTAGCTTTACGCTTTTATTGGCAGCCATATCTTTTGCTAAATCCATATCCAAATCATCCTTAGTTTGATCATCATAGTGAGCTGCAATTGAATCTATGTTGATTAAACATGATACCACCGGATAGGTCATCTTCATTATGCCATTCATATAAAATAACTTCTTAGCCTTGTATTTTCATATTTTTAAGGGAAACTGTTGATATTGACGCTTTGTCACAACATAAATGTGTTTGTCTTTAACTTTGACAAATTTCCAATACTGATACATAGTATTGAGATTTGCAGACTTATAAACCACATATCATAAGTTTGGCACGTTCAAAAAGATTGTTGTCATGTTTAATGATAGAATCATGACCAGATTTAATTTACTTAATTGAGGTTACAGATGTCTGTTGTTTCTCCATCATGTAGTCTTTGATGCAGTTTAAACAGTTTTTGAATTTATTGTTCTTGCGAATTATATAAAAACTATTACAGGAGACATTATCTTGTTTGCTATTTAGTATAATTTTGGCCAAGTCCTTTGCAGGTAATAAGCATCAAGACTCTGGTTGCTGATTTTTTCCAGATAACGGAGGTTCCATTTTAATATTAGTTCATCCAATGAAATCGAAGTTTCTTTGATTCATTGGATTTATTACACTTCATTAGTTGTTTGATTCAGACGATAAAGTTTCTAATAAAGTTGTTCGGTTTTCACTAATGTTTGCTTCTTCATAATCATCTGAGAATTCATTGTGACTAAACAATGTCAATGCGTTTTCAAAAAGAATCGTTCAAACTTTGCGTTTTGCTTCGCTGCAAATTATTATCATTTTCATTTTTAATAAATACATCAAAGATATTACTTAATTTGCCCAGAATTGTTCTATCTTTCTGAGCTATTGCATTTTACAATAGGATTTTTGTAGATTTGTATAAGCGTGCATTTATAGCCATTTTTGCAATGAAGTAATGCGTCAGCTTTGTGTCTCAATATATCAGTGTTATTGTCCATAAGTTATGGACCATAAAGCTGCGTATGTCACTTCCCCACACCAATCAATCAATGAAATGTGTCCTCACATTTTTGAAAATCATTATTTTTTGGATACAATGTCATTACTTGTGTTATTTGTTTCATTTTGGTCATTCAACCGAATTGCTATAGTTCTTATGAATATTCTTCTTGGGATATTCTTAAATTTGAATATGGTATACAAGTACAATAATAATGAGTAATGAGTAATAATCATCCTTATCTTAGATGTATCATTTTCTTTTTGTTTAACAAAAGAGCTTCTTTTGTTTCAATATATGCTATTGGTTTCATCTTTGTTACATAAATTTGAGAGTAAATTGCTATTGTATAATATGAGATTAAGTAGATTCGTTACAGACACATCAAATAGTTCAAGAGTAATGTTATCATTTGATTGCCTTTAATTTTAATATCTTCCATTTTACAGTCTTGTGTTAATGTCGTTGGAGTTATATGCCACGTTATTATGATATTTGGTTCGATATACTGTACATGATTCTCAGTTCTTATTATTATTATTAGTATTTAGAACTACTATTATAATTATAAATTATAACTTAGTTGCTTTGTTTAAGAGCTTTTTTAGCGACAAAGGCCTTCAGCTCGAAAACTATTAAACATAAATTAAATTTATGAGATGCTTAGGTTAGGTTAGGTTAAGTTTGCTTGGCTCGATCAAGAGATCTCACATAGACCAATAATGGTCCTTTGTGTTGCCAATTATGAGATACTTACATGTAATTAAAATTAAACTTATATATTATAGATTTGTGTTTTTGAAAAACATGTTATATTTTGTGGTACAAATTAGTATTTTTAAGAAATGCTATTGTTTGTTTAATGTTGCTAAAAGACATAGTTTCTTGTAGTGATGAATAGTTAAGGAATTGGGATCTGTGTTGTTGAAATAAGGGACAATTTAAAAGGATGTGGGTTATGGTTAGGATTGTATTGCAGTTGGTGCAGGTTGCTGGCGGAGTTTTATTTATTATAAAACTGTGAGTTAGGTTTCTTTGACCCAGTCCTAGTCTCATTAGTTTTATTGTGTCGGTACGTGATAACTGTTTGTTATTGTTCTATTGGGGATAATGTTTTTGTAGTGAAGTGAGGTGTTGTTCCATCTTTGTATTTTTTAATGTGGTAGTGAGTCAGGTATTTTCTGATATCTGTAGCGCGTTAGAATATTTGTTATGGTTGAAGGGAACTTGTACGCATTCCTGGCAGTTACATCTGCTAGTTCGTTTCCTGTTATATTGCAACATCCGGGGACCCATCGATACCAGTAATTTTTTATTATTTTTGGCTAATATTTTCCTGATGGATGAAGCATAATAATTTTGACTGATTAGGAACTTGCTATGAATATACCCGAGATTTCAGCTGTGAAGACTGATGAAAAATGTGGTAATAACTGATATGTTATCACTTTTGTTTCGTTTGTAACACTGAATGATACTCCGTCCGTAGACTTCGACCCATCAGTGTAAGGAAATGTGCGATTAGGCATAGAGTTATGGATTTCTTTGAACTTCTCCTGGTAGATTTCCGGAGGGGTATCTTCTTTCAGAGAGTTGTGAAGGGATGTGTCAATTATAATTTTCAGAGACCAAGGTGGTATGTTTTTTTAATTTTAATGTGTTACATAGTTCTACAGTTTCTTGAAGGAAGGATAGCAGTTTCGGTTATCTCTTTGGATAAATAATTTATTTGTATATTTGTTCAATGGGGGAGTGTTTGGAGAGCAGTACAATTTTGAAATTTTTGAGTATTGCTTGAGTCGTTCTGTTTTCGATTGGTAGTATGTTTGCTTCGAATAGAAGGTTATTGATTGGTGTGGTGCGAAATGCTTATTGCCGAGTTATATATAGTTTTGCGTTTGTTAAGAGTTGGATTGGGTGCCTTTCCGTATAAATGAAAGCCATAGTCAATTTTTGACATAAGTATAGCTTTCATTATGTGTATGATAATGTGGGTGTTGCAACTGAATTTTTTGTTGGCGAGGCATTTGACAATGTTAAGCCTTTTGGACAGTTGTAACATGAGATTTTCGATGTGTTTGTCCCATCTATATTTTTCATATAGTGATCCTAAGTATTTTTAGCGATTTAACATTGTGCAGTGCAAAGTTAGTTGATTGTATAACGAAGCTGCAGTTTGTCTTTGCAGATGCTTACTTTTGTCTACAGAGAGTGATGCGCTAGAATAGCAGCACCATTGTTTGATATCTGCAAATAATGGATCAATATTCAATGTGCTTTGTTGTTTACTTAACCGGTGAACTATTGTGTAGTCATCGGCTTACGCAGTAAAGTCAAAAGTCAAATGTTCTGTGTTTAGTTATAATTTTGTTGAGTTTGTTGTAGCCAATTGAAGTTCCAAATAAATATTTATAACCTTTTCCTACAATATTAAATAAACCTCTTTTATTCCTCTGGATAACCCTTATTCCACTCATTTCTTTGTTTAATTTGTCTACAAGGTAAGGAACATGTGGTATATTTTTATAATTTTTACTTTGTTCTATTAAGTTATTATAGGTCATTTCAATTGCTGTTACATTGACTAAAATCTCGATGATCTGGCCGTTGGCTGTCATCATAGCGCATAATATTGTAATCATCATTGTTGCTGTTGTTGTGTAGTTCCATTTTCCTGTGGAATGAACTTGCTTTTATTATGCTTTTTCTTTTTCTTAGACTTTGTAATGGATGACCTTATTTCATTTACTCTCTTCCTCATAATGTTTTTCATCTTTCTGTTTAACATTGTGAGTTACTCTTAATGGGTTTTGTAATTTTAATTTGTGTTTAGGTGCTATAATTTAAATCAATCTCACGTTCTTGACGGACTTCATTAATCCTAATGATTTTTTTTCCTTTATGCGTCTGCACATTTATTTTTGGTGGACCTGAGAATACAAAAATATATCAGATGGTGTACACCCGGTTGTGCTGTGTATCATTTTATGGTTATACTCGTATGTGTATAATGCTATTTCCACTGCTGTTGCATTATTCACGATATTATCATTGGTATTGGCAATTCGGAATTTCTCATTTAAAGTTTTATGTAATCTTTCCCCATCCGCAATTCGTGTTTCACTCGTTGTTATCATAAGTTATACATTTTTCTCTTTAAGCCAATTTTTGAAAGCAATCAACTGTGACTTTCTCATGTCATTAAATATCTTGATTAGGGCTCTTTTTGTTTCAAGCCAATCTCGGCTTTGAACTTCTATAATGGCTGCAAATTTTGAATATACGTCGATGCATGATAAATATATTTTACCTTGAATTATATAAAAAACTATTATGTATCTCTTCCTTATTGTTAAAGGTTCTGATGTAATTTCGAATGGTATGCTTACATCTCGATGTTTTACTTTGCTTTAATTACAGATCTTACATTTATTTATTATATTTTGCATTATCTTCTGGTAATCCGGATAGTAATATTCCGATTTAAATATATGCGTTACCTTTTCAATTGCAGTATGTAGAGTCTTCTCGTGTATCTTTAATATTTGTTCCTTCATTGCAGAATAAGTTTGTTTGTCTTTTAATAATAATCATGTTCTCATTGTTTTTGTTTTAGCATTTTTGTTAATAATTTGCACATATGCATTTTGAAATATTGAAAAATCTTCATCACTAGTATAAATAAGTCGACTGTCCGCATTAGAGAGGTCACAGGCGGTACGGCTTATCGTATTTTTCCATATTTTAACTCATTAGCTATAAATGGGACACCACTTTTGGTGATTAAGCAGAAACACGTGTCCACACAGCAAATTTAAGAATCTAATAGATCAAATGTGCTATTCAAGTGGCGCAAAATTTGTGCATGCCTTTTAATGGGGACCAAAACAAAATAGAATAGAATATATATATATGTATATACTAACCTGCATTCAAAAATCGAAATTACCAAGGTGTGCAAGTCAGAGGACAAATTTAAACGAATAAAGAGGATTTTCTAAAACATTTGACTAGAAATGATGATAAAAATGTTATAGCTAACCAATAAATCTTTGGGAACGAGAGGCAGAGTAACGTCTGCCTGGGTATCTTTTTCAGCAAGAGCCTATTGTTGAGGAGGCCGTTGCTGTTTTCTTTCTTTGGGCATGTTTTCCACGATGAAGAAGAGTATAAAAATGTCATTTGAACGCAGCGTTTTTTTCTCTATACGAATTGACTGCAACAAAAAATTCAAAGCACATAAATAAGTAAATAACAAACAATAATCGAATTGCGCCGATAGGCGTATCCCAACAACAATAATGCCCAGACCGGCTGATATAAACGAACTTTTTACAACAACAACAACAACTACTACTAAAACCAACACTAAATGAATCAAAACAACAGATCATAAGACACTTGGTTACCGAATTCATCAAAAATGGTCTATGATGAATTACAAAGAATATTTTTATATTGGAAAACTTGGTTACCGCGCAAACGAAGACTTATACAAATCTCAAAAAAAAATCCTATTGAAAAAGGAAAAAGCTCAGAAAGATGGAACTTTTCTGGGCAAATTATGTGACATCTTTAATGTATTTTTAAAAGCGAAAATGATAATAATTTGAACCGAAGCGAAACGCAAAGGTTAAACGACTCGTTTTGAAAGCGCGCTGACATCGTTTAGTCACATTGAACTTTCAGACGATTATGAATAGGCAAAGATTAGTGAAAACTGAACAAATTTATCAGAATCTTTATCCTCTGAATCAAACGACTTTAATGAAAGTATAATAAAATCAATGGATAATATAAGCTCCGATTTAATTGGATCAACTAATATTAAAATGGATTCTCCATTTGCTGGAAGAAATCCGCAACCAGAGTCTTGGTGCTTATTACCTATAAATGAATTGGCCAAAATCAAACTTAATAGCAAACAAGATAATGGCTCTTAGAATATATTTTTTATATAATTCACTAGGACAATAAGTTTTAAAATATTTTAAACCGCATCAAAGACTACATGATGATGAAGCAGCCGACATCTTAACCTCAATGAAGCAAATTAAATCTGGTCATAATTTTATCATTAAATAAGACAACAATTTCTTTGATCGGGCTAAACTTATGATGCGTGGTTTATAAGTCTGCAAATCTCAATACTATGTATCAGTATTGGAAATTTGTCAAAGTTAAAGGCAAACACATTTATGTTGCAACAAAGCTTCAATATCAACAGTTTCCTTTAAAAATATGAAAATACAAGGCTAAGAAGTTATTTTATATGAATGGCATAATGATGATGACCTATCTGGTGGTCTCATGTTTAATCAACATAGATTCAATTGCAGCTCACTATGATGATCAAACTAAGGATGATTTGGATATGGATTTAACAAAAGATATGGCTCCCAATAAAAGCGTAAAGCTACTAGAGCAATGCCTACAGAATATGATGGATTTCGGAAAAGGCAGAACTAAGAATTGTTTTAAACTATTATTTGGGCTCAATTTAAATTATAATTATGGCCTCGAATCTACTGGAAAGCCAAATGAAACAACAGATCCGAAGGAAAAAGAAAGCCGCGATATAAAAGATGATTATAATAAACAATTGTCAAAGAATAATAACAGCAATAGAATAAATGCAATAGTATCAGAAACAATACATCTTACGAAGTATTACTTGATACCATTATAGTGGTTTCATTAATATAAGTAAGTGTCGAAACCAGAAGTGTTTTTCCGGTTGCGCAAGATTACAAGGTCCGTGGAGTATAGAATACCGGATTTTACGCAACGATCTCTGTTCTAAAATGAACTGGCCTTATTGAACAAAAGAAACAAAGAGAAGACTTAAAACTATTAACAATATGATAAAAAAGAAGTGGAACAAAAAACGCGTGTTGCATCGAACACGTGATAGAAGTGAAACTTCTTAAAAACAGATGATATAAGTGAATGCCTTTTACATAACTGGTGCGATGAAATATCATCAGACGAAACAAAATAATGAATAGAATGTAGTAAGATTTCGGTCATACTCAACTATTTTTAGTCAAGTTTTGCCCTCACAAATAAACAGCTGATAATGACACCAAACAATTTTACAATCAGTAAATTTCACAAAACTTATGTGATACATATGTCATTCTAATAGTCATGCGCCATCTACATGTGACTATTAGTGTATTGAAATTAGTAGGAATACTGACTCTACCCTAAATGTAAGTCAAATCATTAATAGATTATTTCTGCACGCTCCTTCAAAGGAGCGTGAAGAGTATTACATCTTTGTCATAGCCAAAGATAACCTTCTTTCTGGTTTTTAGTTAAGTTAGTTTATATTATAAGTATTTTAATAATTTATTGCCATTATTATGGTATTTTGCAATATTTGCATTAAAAATATCACAACTTTTAAAAAAAATGTCCAATTTGGATCATCAAAGCATTTTGTTGCTGTTGTTTTACAGTGCTTAGAATCTAAGTCTTAGATATCTTAGCTGTTGCACTTGTAGTTACTCCAGGCATTTGTGGTTCTAAAATCACATTGGAATCCCTAGACGATTGTTGATTTGAAGATGTATAATGGGCTCCTGGTTTTATTGTCATTCTTCCTGTTTGTGACCTTGTAGTACTCGAGGTGAGCAGTCTCAAAGGCTTCGTCATAATATTAGAATTCCTGGTGAACTGACCTTCCAGTTTATGCAAATTGGGATGTTAAAGAGGAAGTTGCTGTTCCTCACTATCTTCCATTTCATCATCTTCTTCTTCAGTCATTGATAAATCATTATAAACTTCTTGATTTAATGGTTCTTTATTTGTCGGAATTCGTTGCATTGGTTTTACAACCGCTATTTGTGTCGACAGTCGCTTTAAAGTGGTTGGTTCTTATTAAGAAATGATTGTTTATTTGTGAAGCGACAAAATGAAATATGACGGTAATGCCATGCTTGAACCCCAATTGCCAGCATTAAATAAGATCGCAATTTTTTATATCCTTATAGAAGAGTTTAATATAGTGTTATATAGGTATATCGATCTGACTGTCTATCATCTATCTATCAAAATTTTTCTTCCCGAGCTTCTACGCTTAATACATTACGTCGTATTCTCAAAAACACTTCAAGATATGTCTGGAGTACCTTTGTTAAATCTAAATTCATGGCCGATATCCGTAAACATATTATATGCTGGGTATACACTTAAGCAAATCACTGAAAAATTAACTTTCTATTATATCAATTGAAAAAGAAATGTTAGATCAAATTAATTTGAAATTGTTTTCGAATGCTCAATGAACTTTTGAAATATTTACTTAGATACACTCTAGATTTGCTCTTGTCATACATTCAGAATGACATATATATATGAATACACTGTCGATAGACTACCGTATAAAATGACTAGAAAAGTGTTGGAAAACAGGTATTCTGGTTTGAGAGGAAGGCATGGAGTAGTAATTAGAAAATGAAAGAATTAAAGTAGGGAAAAACTGTGGGCAAGGGCTTGTCTAAGTACACGGTTACATAAAGATGTAGATGTGGTATGAAGATTACACTGGGAGAAATTATGTGAATGACAATTACAAAATAATGTCATAGAAATTTGAATTGTATACTTTGCAACCTTAATCAAATTGAGAACATTATTCATTTCTTAGGGAAATTGAACAGAATTCGTTATACTTAGATACGAGTATTTTAAGAAATATAATTTAGGTGAGGTAAAAATATCGGCTATATTAAATGGTACAGCCAATGGTGAATGGAAATATTTAAATTTATCACTGGAGTTTTAAGTTATAGAAAATTAATTTTAAGTGAATTTTTGTTTGTTTTTCTTTATGTTTTAATATAGTCTAGTTTTCAGACAAACGACCATAGCGTCAATGTCGTATTGTATGTTCTTTATTTGTTTAAATTATTTTAATATAATGGTAAATTGTTTTTGGAATCAAATAAATACATTTATATTGGAAGAACAAAAATAATGTCAAATTTTATTTGCTAGAATCGTTTTTTTCTTGACACAAAGGAGCGGCAACATTATGTAATCGGCCGTCAAATAGACAGACCTAATGACAGGCAGTGCTCTTCGTTCCACATTGGCAATCCCAATGTCAAGAAATTCATCTACCTTAGTATAACACAAAAAGTTCCAAAACAATTTGTAATATATTAAATAAATTAATGAATATGATTTTCATTGCTTTCGGAAAACATCAATATATCTCATCACATCACATCAAGGATATTGTAAAAGCAACAAATCAACCTGTAAGTTATTTAAGGGAAATACTCAAGGAAGTTTGTGTATACTACATATTTATTTATTTGGTGACTAACACTTTGCTTTTGCGTAAAAATATCGCCAGGTTTTTACATGAAAATCGTGAAAAACAGCAAATAAAAATTTATGAAAAAAGCATTTACTGCCATTACAGGCAAATTACACCCATGCAAAGCAGGACAGGTTGCTAGGGTTATAAAGTACAACTTCATGTATGCATCTATATATAGTTTTAAAAAAATGATTTTGTAAAAATAAATTTCATATATAATTTACCAAAATACTATAATCCACTTAATTATTCGTTATAATGCTTTTTGTTTGCATGGCAAGCATTTTTCCATTTATATTTATTATTTTAGCTTTACTTATTACCAGTCTTTAGTTCTTTAAGTTTTACTCTTAACTTTATTTTACCATTTTTGTAAGCTATTCACATGTGAATTCTATCTTAATTTACATCCAAAATTTAATATCCCAGTAAGTTTACATTAAGTTATAATTAAAATCTGTATAATTATATATTAATATTATTATTAAGTCATTCATATATTTTGGACAATAAAGAATTGAATTGAATATTTTATGTGTTGTGTTTTTTTCCCATTTCTCCCTTTGAAGATTGAATATCTTACAGGTTTGGTTTTCTCTTTTACCCGAATGTAACACCGCCAATACAGCCAATGGTTCAAAGTATCAGTACAGTAAAGTATATTAATCAACTCGTATCATTATCAATTTTATTTCTTAATGTCATAACAGAATTTAGTAAAACTTGAAATGAAAATAATTAGACACTGCTTAAAAAAAGCAGGTTTGCCAAAAAGAAGTGGTATGTATTCTTTTACCTATACCATAAGACATGATTTAAATATAAGTTAAAGAATAATAATCAATGCATCACCATCCCTAAAAATACCGTAAAAATAATTAGATAATTATGACTTATCCCTTGTCTGTTCTGAATGAAGCCACCAACCAGTTGCCCGACATAGCCAAAGGAAGATGACACCTAGCATCTTAGATAGCGCTTGTCCTAGCAGAGGCATTGACTTGTTAGGTTAATTTAAGATAGTGAAGTTAGTTAATGTTTAGATTAAGAAAACGTATTATATCAGAAATATTGCTTATGAAATCAATAAGGTTCGGGACAGAAGTGGTATTGCTTTTATTGGAAGCATTGCTAGGAGCAACATTGCTTCTGTTCGGAGCAATTCTACAGAAGTATTCCTTCCAATACAAGCAATTCTAATGCTACTGGTGCGTGCGGTCCGTGCAGCTGCCCCAGCAATACTTCGGGTGACAACATCAAGCAGTCTTCTTGGCAGATTCAGCTGCTGTCTGTGCCGCTACCTTTCACGCTCCTTCTGACGGTGCCGATGTGCTTCTTTAATACGAGTAATTATCTGGTTCATTAGCTACAGAACTTAGTATATTAATTTATTTAGTTAGTTGTTGTCGCTGTTAGCGTTGGAGTTATCGCTGCCGCTGCCGTTGGAGGAGGCGTCTTTTTGCTTTATTGTGTAATTACAATACATTTTTTAAAAATTGTATATACGAGGCCGGTTCATTAAATACTCGTGTTAGAAATGAAGACACCATTTTTTTCAAAAATGTTTTTTATTATTCAACATAGTCCCCGTTAAGAAAGATACACTTCTCCCAACGTTCCGGCCATTTTTTAACCCCTCCAAAAAATAGGATTTGTCGAACTCTCCAAAATACGCTTCTGTTTCGGCGATGTCTCCTCGTATGAGCTTAATTTTCCCGCGAGCCATTTCTTCATGTTAGGGAACAAGAAAAAGTCGTGAGGAGCCTGATCAGGTGAATACGGGGAGAGCGGCAGCGATTCATAACGCAATTCATGCAGTTTGGCGGAGACAACACCAGATGAATGTGCTGGTGCGACATCGTGAGGACACAACACCTTTATTTTTCGACGCAACAAGTCTTTCGGATCTCGCTTAAATTGCCCCAAACACTGCTTCGAAGTTAACATCTGCATCCGCTTGTTGGCCAGCGTGAGCAATCGCGGCACCCATCGGGCCGACAAATATTTCATCGCCAACTTGTCATATGAAATATTAATTGCCGTTCCGGTCGACACACCTACGGCCTTTGCTACTTCGCGCACTTTCGTTCGTCGATCAGCGAGAATCATGTCGTGGACTTTTTCAATGATTTCCTCGCTAATCACGTCTGAACCAATATCTAACTGTGGTCATAGATGGCGATGTGTCCCCATAAACAGCATCCAACTTTGTTTTTATCTCCTCGTTGTCCCATTCAAAAACAAAAAGCGAATTACTGAACGATACTGCTCTTTTTCCATCTTAGCGAAAATCGCGAAACACGTCTGACTCGAATTGCTGCCAAATCGAAACACACATATCAATCAGTCTGAAATTGTATTAGCGTCGTCTGATAGATAGATGGCAGCACACGATGATAACACTAACTTCACTCAGGAACGGTCTCTATCGTCAAACATGGGTACTTATTGAACAGGCCTCGTATATTCAATGAATACTTACGTTTTCCATTTTCAACTAGTTTTCTATTAGTTTATTTTATTTACTTAAATCAAAGTCACTACATAAAAATGTAACCTTCTTCTCACTGAACATTCAATTCGCAATTGAATGTGAAGACGCCAGCAAAGGACACAGACGGACAAAGAGTGCAAACAAAAACAAGCGAAAACAATAATGTATGCATGAGAGCGATAGAGACAACGAATCTTTCTTTCATGAAAGGTTTGTTCAGCATTACAATAAGCTTCGCAAACTTAATTATTATGCTTCACTGCACATCCTTGGTAAAGACATCTTTAAGGATGACCACTACCACCATTGACTTTTCTTTCTTTTTCAACTGACTAACACAAAAAAAAAAAAACACTACAAAAAAAAATCAAAAACCAGAAAGAAGGTTATCATTGGCTATGCCAACCACTCGGGTTGCATCCAACCGAACGGCGACAAATGCCAGATATCAGATATGCTTCCTCTCTAAACATCACTATATTCTCTCTGACACAGTTTGAGTATCAACAAAGAACACATTTCGAGCATCAAATGTGAGCACAGTTTAAGGGGCACAATACAGCTTAGTATATACTTTTTTTTACTCCCGGGAGTGAACATTATTATAAGTTTGTCATGAAGTTTGTAACAAACAGAAAGAGACATTGCTGACCACATAAAGTATATACATATATTCTTGATCAGCTTGATGAGACGAGCTAATTTAGCCATGTCCGTCTGTATGTATGCAACCTAGTCCCTCAGTTTGTCATTTTCGAGATCCTAGGGGTACCTCGCATATAAACCCAAATTTAAAAAACAATACATATTTTATATGTAATACATATGCTACATAAGAGAAAATGTTGTTTTAGAAGAAGGGGGTGGTGCATTCTTATCATCCACACATTTATTATTTTGTATTATACTAGCTGTGCCCCCGACTTCATTCGCGTGGTATTCGAAATATGTTTGTAATAGCGTGTATTTTGTTATCTTTTTCCCTAATTATCAGATCTTTAATGTTGCCCCGCAGCTAAAGAGGAAAACATTCGAAAATCAGCCAAAAAGTGGGCAACTGAATGAAAAGTATGAACATCTTTTGATTAAGAAGGTCGATTTCAATAAAATAAATGTTAAATGTTACACGAAGCTTGCTACAATACACCAGTCAAAACCGCATACAAATAGGTTAAGCCGTTCCTAAGATTAGCGTGCACAGTCACGAAAAGGCTTACGATTTTATATATATGTACATTATTCTTCTGATTTTTATGTATATTTGTCAATGTCCGTTTTCAATTTTATTTTTTTTTTTTTGTACTCAATCAAATTCAAACTTCAACTCAGAATAAAATAAACAAAAGTTGAATTCAGATGAATTGGCAGAATTGCGTGCCAGCAAAATTCAATATAAATCCAGAAACACTTGAAATAACACAAAACTGAGTTAGTTCCCAAGAAATAATTATATACGTTGATATTCAATTGCAAACTACGCCAAAAGAAGAGTCTGACTGATTCTTCTTTTGTATCTGTCGGGCCTCTTTCCGTTGCTGATGATAAGAACTACACGAATAAAAAAACTGTATAGAAATTTGCATTTTGTTCTTTTATAATTTTATATGATTCATAATTTATCTAAGAAACTAATGGAGGTTATAAAGTCGGGATATCTTCTATCACAAAACATGAGATGTTGACATGTACAATATTAAAGCTTAATATTTGGGGAGCAATAAATGGTTGCTTAGTTTATTGGAATACTATTCAATTGATAAGCTTAAAGAAGCATGTAAGAGATATTAATAAGAAGATTTTAAGGCGACATTTCAAATAATTGTAGAATTTTATCTTTTTAAGAACTTCCAAGTAAATCTCTAAAGTCTTTCTAAACCAACAAGACAAATCACCCCAACTAAGGACCACTGAATTCAAATGAACGTATTATGTGCTATGCGTTACAAAACAATGACATCTTTGTAGATCTTACTCTTGTAATTTTTGACAAATATTGTCAGATATTTCTTCTCTCCACCTACTTAACAAACCACTTTGTCCAATAGTTAATACAATGTTGTATAAGAGTTCCCATTTTTATTACTAGTAGATATATAAAATTATGCGATATAAAATACATTTGTGATGGGCGCTGGTTTACGTTTATTTGTTAGTTGATCGCTCGAATTTGTGTGAAAGGAAGTTTCGTTTTAATTACATGTATGTACATACGTAGATACATGATTAGGCAAGTAATTTGCGGTAAAAATTTTTAGACCATAATAATAATGAGTGTGAAAAGCGGTTTTACTTTGGAAACAAAATTTGATATTTGACGAAGATTTGATAATGGAGAAAAGGTGGTAAACATAGCAAAAGCACTAGCTAGATCTGGCTGCAACAATCGTCACAACTATTCTAGTTCGAGATAGAAATAAAATAACAAAGTTCTGCCAATTCTTTCACATCTTTAGATGCGAAGTCGATGACTCGCACAAGAAGTGGTTTTATGACTCAAATGGAGTCCATGCTTTCCATTGGGATTCAAAATAAGGTTGCACAGAAAATTGCTTTAATCCGAAAGAAAATTCAGCAGAAACAGAAAGCTTATTTGCATATAGTGAAAACAAATATTTGTATAGCGACGGTACAAATGGTAGCCGAGTTGCTGACAAAGCAGAATATTTTGAAGATTACTAGCGTGAGAGGTTCAAGCAACCTCGAGCAAATCTACATAGCATTACTTTCTTCTGTTTTATGAATGGGATTAATAAAGTCGCATTTCATTTTTGTTATCATAAATTTCATCTTCCTTTAACATTTAATGAAACAAACACTTTGCATCGCTTCGAATTGATTCGAGTTTTTGTGTGCGGGTGTATTCACGTCGCCGTCGTCGTGTTGGTTTCAGTTATTGATTTCGATTCGTTCGAATTCGATTTTTGTTTAGTCTGCAATTGAAACCCCTTTTATTTTTCTTTCTAGAATAATTGTATTTGCTGTTTATTTTACAATTTCCTGTTGTCATTAAATAAATTTGATTCTAATTCTGATTCATCGAGTAAATAAAGCAAATATCATGCAAATAAAATAAATAGAATTAAATGAGAATTCTTAAAAACATATTTTTCTTCTTTTGTATTCGATCAACTTTTTTAATGATGATGATGATGACAATAAATAGAAGACAACTTAAAAGGATGATGACACATAAAAATCGATTGCATGAGTAGTTGACTGCTTGACTTGGTTTGTCATGAAGAAGTTCATTTATTATTCCTTGTATCCAAATAGAGTATATTCAGTTATTGACAAGAATAAACTGTAGTTAGTAGTTTATGTAGAAGCATAAGACAAACAAAATCGATCTACCCATCTAAGTAAATAAGTGTCCAAATGTCCATCTATCTGGGCGACGGAATTTCAGAAACTATTAGAGTTCTGTTCATTGAGTCATATACACATATACAAGGTCTATCTATCTATTTGATATCCTTATCTTAGTTGCGGCTACAGACCTAATACTATTTGTATGAAATCATGCTCTTATAAGCATAGATGGATTTTCTTTATAAATCACCTTTAACCTTTTTAAACTTATCGTCAACTTCTATTACTAACAAGGTATAAATATTTCAGAAAATCTTTTTAAGCGCAATACCAAAAATGATCTTAAGATTAAAATATTATTAACTAAAAATGAAAATTTCAAAACATCAATAAAATAGAGATAAAATAAATCAAATGCAAATTAATCGCTTTTTAGTAAACCATAAATATGCAGACAGAAACAAATTTTAAATAATGCAAGAAAAGGTTAGAAAAATCTTCTACTTATATATGAATATAAGTGTCATCAATTCGGGGGCGTAGCAAAGCTCGCCAATTTCGATAGCTATAAAAAAATCTACAATCTAAACAAGTATATGTTTACAATTGCTTATCTCATGCTAGTGTCCATGAGTGGTTTAAACGATTAAAAGAAGGTCATGAGGACATCAAGGGCGGTGAACATCCCTATCAAGCAGAAAATATAAGCAATTAACTGGCTCGGCTCCATCATCGATGTAAAAAATACTCTGTAATATTTACACGCCTCCCGAGAAGTATGCAACACTTTAAATTTTGAGATGCACATTGGTGGGACTTGTAGGGAGCCAGAAGGCAAAAATACTTGCAGTGAAGATATCAACCTGAAATTTTGGTTACACCTTTGTAAAAGTGAGAAATCTATTAAATGAAAAAATGGGGGTGGTTCGAACCTTCTACGCCCACCCCGAAACCTACTTTCTATAAGAAAATTATTTAAAAGAAAAATCAAAACGCAATTTGTTGATGCCTAATTTGCCACAATATTTGATCTAGACATGGAGAAAATATACAAAGAAACGTATGTACGAGTATAGGGGTATCAACCCAAAGTCATAGCGATTTTCGAGGACATCTTTTTGTAAACATTTAAACAAGTCTGGCCTCTTTCGCATTATTGTGTTTGCCCAGCGGTTTTAGTACAAACGCGTCTATGGAAGATTACACGACGCTCAGCACATCTCGGCAGCTGGAAATAACACTGCATTATCTGAACACGTGAAATAATATTACAAAGAAAAAACCATAAATTGATTCGAGGGGAAACACAACTAAGACTTAAAGTGAAATTTATAAATAAATACAGAAAACACAAAATTTAGAACTTGGAAAAAACTGGATTTTCTAAAAAGTACTAATTAATATTCAAAAATGAACCACACTATAAAGCTGCTGACATTTCACTGAACGATTGAATACTTGTTCTCACTTTTGGCGCTGTTTTTAGAAGATACCGTTAGAATTAAAACAAAACAAGAAGTCTGATCATTTAAGAGACTGTCAATCAATTAATTGATGGACACAGAGAATATTATTCCATTTATGCTGCAATCTTCGAAGCCACATACTAACTTCGGCATGCCTTGCGTCTCACTCCATCCATTCGGTTATATGGTGTGCTATAACCGATTCCTTATTTTTTATTGACGAAAATGAATCGAATTATTTGTACGATGGCAACTCGTGTTTTTCTGCATAAAGAAACTAATAAATTCATAATTTTTTTTTTTATTCTAGTTTGATACTGATAAAAACATGGGCAGCAAACAAAAATACTTACGTACTTGAAGGTGCTTCTGGATGAATAAATAAATTGTAGAAAAAACACATAAGATAATAGCTGAAAAGATAATACAAATTTAATAAAACCAGAAACAAAACTAAGAAAAACCATATGTATTTATAATAATTTAATTCACAAACAAATAAATGAAAATAAAACAAAAGACAACAAAAAATATCATAAAATCATAAATAAAGTTTTCATTTTTTCTATACGAGGATAAGTAAATAAGATAGTGAAATGATTTGGTTATTTATTCTTAAAAAACATTCACGAAAACAGTCAAAAGTTGAATCTGTTTTGCTCATAGTCTGTTATTCATGTCACTTTTAATTATCGTCACTATTATCATTATCATCATCATTGCCATTATTTTAACGAAATTAAGTTGAAGTTGGATGTCGACAAAAATGATCGGCAGAGATACAATCGAACTAATCACCAATTCATGTTGTGACTGATGGTTGACAAGTTTGATAAATTTTTCAGTAAGAGAGAAAAAACAGAGTACTCCGATATTCAATATGGTGAATGATTCTGAGAGAAAGATAGTCGAAGAGTTGTAAAATACAAATATATTGATGAATTTCTATAACATAGTGAACTGATTCGGAACAACTGAAGTTGTTCGTTGTTCATCGAAGTTGCCTCTTTCTTTCTCTTGCTCAGGGGTGCCTAAGCTGAGTTTTCGAAATGTCATTGATATGATCCTTACAGTTCCAGTTTTCCAACAACAGCAATCATGATGTGTAAGTACATTTTATATGGACACTTTTTCTTTCAGTAATCGGAGAACTCTGGATTTAACATATTAGTTGTGTGTGATGATAAAACTTTTTTGTACCAAACAATTGGACGGACATAGCTACAGAGATTCTCCTCTTCATCCCTGATCTTTTCGATAAGGGGTCTCCGTAGAACGATTCTATGCTTTACAAACACTTAGGCCAAGTATTAATATCAGTTCACACTAGTATAAAAGCATAAAAATTTGTGCTAAATAATTTTTTGGCTTCAAAATACTTATTTATTTTGAAAAAATTGGACCATAATGTATGCTTGATAATACAGCGGTTCTGAGGATAACACATATTCGTTTAAGAATCGCTTTTGTAGCTCACACTTGAGCTGAGAAACTACATATATCGCATTAATTCAGTTGTATGCACAAGCAAAAGAGAAGGAATCAGCAAAGAGACTTCGAAAATGAATAATGCCTCTGATACATCGCGCTCTCAAACATTGATTTCTCATGTTGTTACTTTCAATATGGTTTCATCAAACCTCTGCTTGACAGAATGAAATTTTAGGATAGTTTACTTCGTTCGCATTGTTTCAGTACTAAAATCAAAACCAAAAGTGACGTCTAGCCAATCAGTTCAACGTCAACGCGACTAACTTACTAGTTTATTTTTGAATACAAAAATATTAATATACTAAAAAGTGAATTAACAACATTTGGTCAATTAGTGAATTTTTCTAATTGAAAAAAAAGAAATTCAGTTTATTTTTATGTGTATTGAAATAAAGAATGATATAGTGACTTGTATATATCATCGAAATACTTTGAAAGTAACTCAATGAAAGTTCAATATTTTCAGTTAATTTAAAAATACAAAAACAAAATATATTAAGCGTCTCCTAAATAAAAATTACTAGGTGACTACAAACAATTTTGTGAATTGGTAAATATTTCAAGCATAAAGAAGAAAATTCAGTTGAATTTTTTTGTGACTTGGTAAAAATTTGAAGTAACTTTTGTGATATAAACTTACAAGTAAATACTTAAATAAAATCCAAACAAAAGAACTCATCACAATTGTCTGGAAAAATATGAAATTAATTTAACTAACATTCATATAACGAAAATACTGGAATCAAGGAAGTTATAGCGAAACCAACTCAACTTCAAATTAAATTTAAAGTCTTCTAAAAAATTCATAATATTCGTAAAATAAATACCAAGAAAGGAAACTTAGAAAAGACCAATGCTGAGTAATTTATCAATCACCATCTACCAAGACGACACTTCAAATGAATGAATGAAATATCCAGGATCAGGACCAACGTAAGCACTCCAAATGAATGAATGAATTATCCAGGATCAAGACCACCGTAAGGATCAAAACAAAGTTAGGTAAACTGATGATAATGTTCACACTATTTATAATAGTATAAGTAAGTTTCTCAATAAAAATAATTAAGATATATAATTTAATATAAAAAAAAAAAAATAAAATTTATTAAGACGAAATTGCATATTTTGCAATAATATTTAAAACTTGAATAAAGTACTTCACTATTTAGATATTTTTCAAATAATTTAAATAAATAATAATAATTATAATTTTCAAATGTAAATAAGTTTCGACCTCCCTCAATCTAATTCTAATTGCAATGATTGTAATTTAAGTATAAAGAAACATATTTCAGATTTTTAAAATTTTAATTGCCAACTTTATATAAATATATGCAACATAAGTCAGCATATGATTAAGTTTAGTTCGAGATCATCACAGGACACATATAACAGGTTACTATGTTGCAATAGATATCAATTGAATAACAATTTGAATTGAGATAAAATACTTTGAGATCCTCCGACACAAATATAAATTTGAATTATTCGACTATCAACTTCTATTTTAGAGATATTCAAGGAGACCCATTAAATTTAAATAGTTTTAAATTTTCTTTAAAATGACAATAAAAATTGCAATGACTAAGCTACGGAAATTTATAAATTGTAAATTATATAAACTGTTCAGAATAACAATTTGTAAATTGTAAACTATACCAACTATCCAGGATTCATCATGTTGCAAAAGTATGGCTATAGACTTCATAGCTTCTTTGAACTATATTAATCAATTGATTATTTTTATGATCAAGAAATGTTAAGATAGTGAGATATCATGTCAAAAGAATGATCCAATATTTGTGCCTGGTTTAATCTGATTTGTTAATTCATGGTTATTCATTTAATCATAATAGACAAAGATACGTTCAAAAACTATTTATTCTTGTATTTATTTATAAAAGTTGCCTTAATTTAAATACTAAGACTATCTTATTACTGGCTTCTATGGCTTCTATGGCCTTCGACTTTTGAATTTACAATATACTCATAAGTATTTATGAAGTTCAAAAACTATTAATAATATATTATGACATATTCAATAATTCAAAATTTTTGTTGGCTCACGATATTTCAAGGCCTTTAATAGTATTTGATTCTTTGCTTCAAATAATTTATCCACTATATACATATTTTAACATTTTCAAACCCTAACATTTGCCTATCAAATGGTATAATTTTATTGCTTCATTATTAAGTACTCCTAAAACAATAGATATGTCAATTATATCGCACCTTTACGACTCCATAGCTCGTTTCACAAACAATTTATGTAATCCAATGACTCTTTTCTTTTACTATCGCAAACTTTGAAATTGTGCTCCCTATTTAAGGTGATTATAAAAGTATTTAATTTAAAAGATTGAATATTTGTATTCATTTAAGTTTGTCTATGTAAATTTAATAAAAATCCTTCACATTTAATATCGGAAAATATACATATACGTGGTGCGGATTTGACTTCATCGACTTATAGTTTTTCGCGTCTTCTCTTATCATAAAGAGTTTTTTTTAGATACATATTTTCAATATTAAATGCAATAATAAACTGATCTGATGTTTCCTTGTAATAAAACCGTGGTTTTGTTGTTCTTCTTCCGGCTTCTCCTTTTTTGTTTGTGGTTTTTCAGATATTTAGATGTTTGCATAACTGAATTTGTGAGATGTGTAATGAAAATCAGGAATAATGATAGAAATTCAAATGACTACAAAATTAAATTAATTAATGAATGATTTACTATTAAAAACAAAGGTAACTTAAGTTTCACATCTTTAACCTCATCTGATAGATTTGGAAACAGAACATTTACAAATCTGCTGCTCACCAGTTATTCCACTCAACCAAATCGTTAGGTTGGGAAATGTTGACATTGTCTTGATAAAACTCAACTGTCTCCTTTGTCAAATGGAAACTGCTAATAAGTATTATAACAAATATTATTAGGTGCCTGTTAGTTGGTAACATTGTATGTCAGATGTTCACATATGCTTAATCAGGTTCATATTTTGGTATTTTTAAAGCAAAAATTAGAATATCGTTCTCTTACATGACTCCCGATTGGATGTATTTTATTTCATCGAAATTATTGGTGGATGAAAAATGTTACAATACTATATATATAGTATTTTGACGAGGCAATATTGTTTCAGGTTTAATAATTGGGCATGGAAACGATGAAGCATCTACGACTTTCAATGAATTTAGTATTTGCTTTCATCATCTTTTATCATTGATTGCAGTAAGTTGATTGAATTTTTGATTTTATCGGTAATGTAAATCTGTATATTCACTGCTTCTATTAGTTGATCATAGAAGTCGTTGGTTTTATTATATCATTGCTGCTCGTACATTTTGTTGTATATTAGTTCTATTCATTATTTACATTATATTGATCTAAAAAAATTAATGGATGCACACCCAAAATTTGTTTAATAAACTTGGGTTATATGTTTATTTGTTCTTTATAAACCCGTCTTACCTATTCTCTTTTTAATACTCTTAATATTTGCCGAAATTAACCTGTTATGATGTATTTTGTTTTGAACTATTTAATTTGGAATTCAAACGATGCACATTTTATTGTACTATTTCGTTCGGAACTCTCCACTTATCTGTAGAGTTTTTTATGAAGTTTACCTTCTGTTCAATTCTCTTATGGTATTTGAGTTTGATATTTCTATAGACGTTGGCGGCTTTTAATTCGGAAGACTTGTCACCTGCGTTATTCTTTTATGTTTTTATATGAATAATTTACTGATCCAATGCTCTTAATCTATGGAAATCAGTTTACCATTAACTTCCATATAGCTCCTTGAGAACGTTTCCATCTTCCTGCGGGTCTTCATCTTTTTCTCGCCGTTCCACCTAAACCCTTTATTACCAATTTTTAAATTGCCATCTCTCACTATAATCCGGTGCTTTTAGCTTGTAGCCAAAATCGCCGATTTGAGCTGGAACATCAACCTTTCGTCCTATTGACGTTCAGTATTTAGGTCGAGATTTTCGTAGATGGGTAAGCCTGCCAGTTTCTTTTAAGGCCGATAATAAGCCTTCTTCGGATTCAAACTCAACTAAGGTTTTGACCGCGGATTCTGATGGTACCAGTAAGACATACATATTTGCAGACCCTCTTCACTTCGGCATGTACTGCCTTGTTTGCTGGCTGTCCTTTGTAAATTAAGTTTCTGCCCTTGATCTGCATTGTCAGTTGCTCTAACTCAGTTCACATTTCAGCATTCTGTGTTTTGGTTTGCCACATCTTCAGCCACAAATGATAGTTTATCTAGAACCTCAATATTTGTATCCTTGTTTGTTTCTATTACAATGGCCTTGATATCTTCGGCATTTGGGTTTTTTGTTTCTAACTTGATTTTTCTCGACTTGATCGCATTTAATACAACCTACAGGCTCACTGCTGGCGAGAACTTTCGTCGAGTCCGCTTTCCTAACGGTGTGCCTGTATCTCGGTTTTGTTTAGTCTGCTTGTGACAGATGTTTGCCATTGTAAAAAAAAATGTTGCTACTTTGTTTTTTAAATTACGCTTAATTCAAATATAATGTAATTTAAGGTATAGTTTGGCACGTATTTCTTAATTTTAACTGAGTGTTCTAAACTCAGCTCACAATGCGCTATTCGTGGTTAAAAGTTCAAAGTTCAAAGTTGAACTTGCATCGCTTTGCTTTACTTTGCTTTCCTTTTTTTTTGCAAGTTCCCTCTTACTCATCACTCTATCAGTTTAATCATCAGAATCAGAACTTGTTGTTGTTGCTGCTGTTCACCTTTTATAGTTTTTGTCTTTACTTCGATTATTGTCAAAAGGTTTTATTAACTTTACCGTGTTTTTTCTTCTCTTGACATGCACTTTTTTGCTTTGCTTGCTTCTTTCGCTTTCGCTTCACTTTGGAGGTTTCTTCAGTTTATCCTGGATTTATGGTAATACGAACTCATTAAATCTCGGCAAAAGTTGATTCGAGCTTAAAACTTATATCTTCTATTATTTTTTATTTTGATTGTCTCTCTGCCCCTCTCTCTCTCTCTCTGTGTCTCTGTCTCTTACACTAAATCTCCCTTATTCTGTTTTTAAGAAGTTTCACTTCTGTCACACGCGGATTTTTTTGTAATTTTATGGCTATTTTCCTTCCTTAAGTTTAGTATTCTTACTTTCGAGTTGACAGTTATTTGTTATAAATAACTAATTAATATACTATACATTACAATGTATTTTTGTTTTGTATTGAATCGTTTGGTTTTATCTGTACAGCGTGCATAAAGTACTCGTCCATTTGAGCGTCGAATTGTATATCGTTGTTGTCCTTTGCCTTTGCTTTTAACTTTCTCTTTGCTTTTGCTTGTTTTTGCTATTATCTTTGGTTCTGAATCTGCGTCCGAATTCATTGATATTACTTTATTTAATAATATAATTTTAGAGGATTGGTGGATTCGAACTACGGTCGTTCTTTAACAATGCCTTTTCTTTTTGGAGACTCACTACTCTTTTCTCTTACTATCCTAAATATTGCAATTAAGATTATTATAAAAGTGAGTATTTAATTCAAAAGATTGAATTTACTTTTGATTTAAATTTGTTTATGTTATTGCCAGGTGGCAATCATTGTCAATCTCACACAGAACCTAGAAACGGGAGAGATTAGCATCCCATATAAGTGTTTTATGATCCAATAAACATTTCGCCATTAGGGATAACAGTTGATAATGAGAAAGTGTCCTAATACAAGGTGGTTAAAGTATTAAGCTTTTCGTGTTCGTTTTCTAGGTCCATTTCGCCTAAAGCCTTTGATTAATTGGGTATGCCAACGTTACGTTGTTTATGGGAAACAGTCAACTTGCGGTCATCAAATTCAGAATCATTTTCAAATCGCATGGCCGCATCAATGATTCCTTCTAATATTATATTTGTTTTTACCATTCGTTCAGTCGCCGATTGAGACTTATATAATGTATATATAATGCATTGCCAGAAACTTTGTCCCTTCAGCATTGATTAGATGCTATAACAACAAACACCTTTCATTGAAGAAATAACAACAACATAGTATGTATGTTTGTGAGACCAATTGCATATGTTGTCGTTGTTTCTTTCATGCAAGTAGCACTAATATTTTAAAATGTTATTTTTTCGTGTTCATGCAGATCTCTGGTTAATACTATTGTACATAAAACTCTATTCAACGAATTTGCGACATTGAATTTCTCCTAAAAGGTTGAAAATTTTTGAATGTTTTTAAGTGGGCCTTTGGATGATCGATTTTTATATGCTGAACTACTTTTAATAATGTCTTTGCTTAGGTTTGTATGATTACCTCTCTCTCTCTCTGTCTCTTTCTCTCTGTCTGTCTTTTACACTAAATCTCTCTTATTCTGTTTTTAAGAAGTTTTACTTTATCATACGCGGATTCTTTTTATTTTATGGCTATTTCCCTTCTTTAATTTTAGAATTATTACTATCGAGTTGACAGTTATTTGTCATAAATAACCAATTAATATACTATACATTACAATGTATTTTAGTTTTGTATTGAATCGCTTGGTTTTATCAGTACTTTGATTTTGACTTTGCTTTTACTTGTTTTTGCTATTATCTTTGGTTCTGAATCTGCGTTCGAATTCATTGATATTATTTTATTTGATAACATAATTGGAGAGAATTGGTGGATTCGAACTACGGTCGTTGTTTAACAATGCCTTTTATTTTTGGGGCTTCTCTACTGGAGCCTGGAAGTCGAAGAAAATTTTTGTGCTTGTTGCTCGTCTCTTGAAGAAATAAGATATTCAAAGCACTTATTATTTCCGTTGGAATATTATTGACTATTTGGTCTTGTGGCATGATATTAAATGCCTTCTATTTCTAGAAACTCTCCAACATTTACTGAATAAATGAAAATAATTAATGACTTCCTATTGACTTAAGTGTCAATATGTATGATTTCGTTAACCTCTTGAACAAATTAATAATACCATGGATACTTTTTTATGTTGGACATTGTAGAGACTCTTTTTATTTAGTTCGTTATTGGTGGATCTGATTCCAGAATGATCGTTTTTCTTTTTA
>JBAMAV010000535.1:0-22996 GCA_037043315.1 Amiota communis
AGTGATATTTCGTGGGATATATTGTTTCTAATACTATTGCTTTTATTCTACTGCTGTTATTATCCATTGACAAGTGTTTATTGTAATCATCTTTTGTATCGCGGCTTTCTTTTTCCTTCGGATCTGTTGTTTTGTTTTGTTTTGCAGTAGATTTGAGGCCATAATTATAATTTAAATTGAGCCCAAATAATTGTTTAAAGCAATTCTTAGTTCTGCCTTTTCCGAAATCCATTATAGTCTGTAGGCAATGCTCTAGTAGCTTTACGCTTTTATTGGGAGCCATATCTTTTGTTAAATCCATATCTAAATCATCCTTAGTTTGATCATCATAGTGAGCTGCAATCGAATCTATGTTTATTATACATGATACCACTAGATAGGTCATCATCATTTTACCATTCATATAGAATAACTTCTTAGCCTTGCATTTTCATATTTTTAAGGGAAACTGTTGATATTGACGCTTTGTGACAACATAAATGTGTTTGTTTTTAACTTTGACAAATTTCCAATACTGATACATAGTATTGAGATTTGCAGACTTATAAACCACATATCATAAGTTTAGCACGTTCAAAAAGATTGTTGTCATGTTTAATGATAGAATCATGACCAGATTTAATTTGCTTAATTGAGGTTACAGATGTCGGTGTGTTTCTCCATCATGTAGTCTTTGATGCAGTTTAAACAGTTTTTGAATTTATTGTTCTTGCGAATTATACAAAAACTATTACAGGAGACATTATCTTGTTTGCTATTTAGTTTAATTTTGGCCATTCCCTTTACAGGTAATAAGCACCAAAACTCTGGTTGCTGATTTCTTCCAGATAATGGAGGTTCCATTTTAATATTAGTTCATCCAATGAAAACGGAGTTTCTTTGATTCATTGGATTTATTACACTTCATTAGTGGTTTGATTTAGACGGTAAAGTTTCTAATAAAGTTGTTCGGTTTTCACTAATGTTTGCTTCTTCATAATCGTCTGAGAATTCATTGTGACTGAACAATGTCAATGCGTTTTCAAAAAGAATCGTTCAAACTTTGCGTTTCTCTTCGGTTTAAATTAGTATCATTTTCATTTTTAATAAATACATTGAAGATATTACTTAATTTGCCCAGAATTGTTCCATCTTTCTGAGCTATTGCGTTTTTCAATAGGATTTTTGTAGGTTTGTATAAGCGTGCATTTGTAGCCATTTTTGCAATGAAGTAATGCGTCACCTTTGTGTTTCAATATATCCGTGTTATTGTCCATAAGTTATGGACCATAACATTCACTTGTACATATCTTCTTGCACAAAAGCTGCGTATGTCACTTCCCCACACCTTGATTGAAATGTGTCCTCACATTTTTGAAAATCATTATTTTTTGGATACAATAATGGTATATCTCTCATGTCATTACTTGTGTTGTTTGTTTCATTTTGGTCATTCGATCGAATTGCTATTATTTTTATGAATATTCTTCTTGGGATATTCTTAAATTTGAATATGGTATACAAGTACAATAATAGTGAGTAATGAGTAATAATAATGCTTATCTTAGATGTATCATTCTCTTTCTGTTTAACAAAAGAGCTTCTTTTGTTTCAATATATGATATTGGTTTCATCTTTGTTACATAAATTTGAGAGTAAATTACTATTGTATAATATGAGTTACAGACACATCAAATAGTTCAAGAGTACAGTTATCATTTGATTGCCTTTAATTTTAATATCAATCATTTTACAGTCTTGTATTAATGTCGTTGGAGTTATATGCCACGTTATTATGATATTTGGTTCGACATACTGTACATGATTCTCAGTTCTTATTATTATCATTACTTTTTAGAACTACTATTATAATTATAAATTATAACTTAGTTGTTTTTTTAAGAGCTTTTTAAGCGACAAAAGCCTTCAGCTCGAAAGCTATTAAAAATAAATTAAATTTATGAGATACTCGTGTAATTAAAATTAAACTTATATATTATAGATTTGTGTTTTTGAAAAACATGTTATATTTTGTGGTACAAATTAGTATTTTTAAGAAATGCTATTGTTTGTTTAATGTTGCTTAAAGACATAGTTTCTTGTAGTGATGAATAGTTAAGGAATTGGGATCTGTGTTGTTGAAATAAGGGACAATTTAAAAGGATGTGGGTTATGGTTAGGATTGTATTGCAGTTGGTGCAGGTTGCTGGCGGAGTTTTATTTATTATAAAACTGTCAGTTAGGTTTGTGTGACCCAGTGTTAGTCTCATTAGTTTTATTGTGTCGGTACGTGATATGTTATTAACTGTGAAACTGTTTGTTATTGTTCTAATGGGGTTAATGGTTTTGTAGTGAAGTGAGGTGTTGTTCCATATGGTATCTCTGAATTTTTTAATGTGGTAGTGAGTCAGATATTTTCTGATATCTGTAACTCTTAGATTATTAATTGTCTGGTAAGAGGGAACTTGTACGCATTCCTGGCAGTTTCATCTACTAGTTCGATTCCTGTTATATTGCAATATCCGGGGACCCATACCAGTAATACTTTATTATTTTTGGCTAATATTTTCCTAAATGGATGAAGCATAATAATTTTGACTGTTAATAATTCCTATTGAGTCGAGAGAGTCTGTGCAGATGGTGAATTTTCCGCATTGCTTCAATGCTTAGGAACTTGCTATGAATATACCCGAGATTTCAGTTGTGAAGACTGATGAAAAATGTGGTAATAACTGATATGTTATCACTTTTGTTTCATTTGAAACACTGAATGATACTCCGTCAGTAGACTTCGACTCATCAGTGTAAAGAAATGTGCGATGAGGCATAGAGTTATGGATTTCTTTGAACTTCTGCTGGTAGATTTCCGGCGGGGTATCTTCTTTCAGAGAGTTGTGGAGTGATGTGTCAATTATAATTTTCAGAGACCAAGGTGGTATGTTTTGTTTTTGTTTTGGTTGTGATAGGTGCTATTTTTAATTTGAATTTGTTACATAGTTCTACAGTTTCTTGAAGGAAGGATAGCAGTTTCGGTTATCTCTTTGAATTAATAATATTTTTGTATATTTGTTCAATGGGGGAGTGTTTGGAGAACAGTACAATTTTGAAATTTTTGAGTATTGCTTGAGTCGTTCTGTTTTCGATTGGTAGTATGTTGGCTTCGAATAGAAGGTTGTTGATTGGTGTGGTGCGAAATGCTTATTGCCGAGTGGTATATAGTTTTGAGTTTGTTAAGATTGGGTGCCTTTCCATTAAATGTAAACCATAGTCAATTTTTGACATTAGTTTAGCTTTCATTATGTGTATGATAATGTGGGTGTTGCAACTGAATTTTTTGTTGGCGAGGCATTTGACAATGTTTAGTCTTTTCGACAGTTTTAACATGAGATTTTCGATGTGTTTGTCCCATCTATATTTTTTATCTATAGTGATCCTAAGTATTTTTAGCGAGTTAACATTGTGCAGTGCAAAGTTTGTTGATTGTATAACGAAGCTGCAGTTTGTCTTTGCATTTGTTCACAGAGAGTGATGCGCTAGAATAGCAGCACCATTGATGTATATCTGCAAATAATGGAACAATATTCAATGTGCTTTGTTGTTTACTTAACCGGTGAACTATTGTGTAGTCATCGGCGTACGCAGTAAAGTCAAATGTTCTGTGTTCCAAATAAATATTTATAACCTTTTCCTACAATATTAAATAAACCTCTTTTATTCCTCTGGATAAACCCTTATACCACTCATTTCTTGGTTTAATTTGTCTACAAGTTAAGGAACTTGTGGTATATTTTGATAATTTTTACTTTGTTCTATTAAGTTATTATAGGTCATTTCAATTGATGTTACATTGACTAAAATCTCGATGATCTGGCCGTTGGCTGTCATCATAGCGCATAATATTGTAATCATCATTGTTGCTGTTGTTGTGTAGTTCCTCTTTCCTGTGGAATGTATTTGCTTTTATTATGCTTTTTCTTTTTCTTTAGACTTTGTAATGGATGACCCTATTTCATTTACTCTCTTCCTCATAATGTTTTTCATCTATCTGTTTAACATTGTGAGTTACTCTTAATGGGTTTTGTAATTTTAATTTGTGTTTAGGTGCCTCCCTATAATTTATATCAATCTCACATTCTTGACGGACTTCATTAATCCTTGTGATTCATTTTCCTTTATTCGCCTGCACATTTATTTTTGGTGGACCTGAGAATACAAAAATATATCAGATGGTGTACACCCGGTTGTGCTGTGTATCATTTTATGGTTATACTCGTATGTGTAAAATGCTATTTCCACTGCTGTTGCATTATTCACGATATTATCATTGGTATTGACAATTCGGAATTTCTCATTTAAAGTTTTATGTAATCTTTCTACATCCGCAATTCCCGTTTCACTCGTTGTTATAATAAGTTATACATTTTTCTCTTTAAGCCAATTTTTGAAAGCAATCAACTGTGAAGTCGACTATCCTCATTGGAGAGGTCACATGCGGTACGGCCTTTCATATTTTCTCATATTTTAACTCATTAGCTAAAAATTGGACACCACTTTTGGGCTTATTTCAATTTGTTTTTGCGATTTTAGCAATAAATAGACCACTGCCCTTGAAAACTTTTATTTATTTTAACGAATAAAGAGGATTTTCTAAAACATTTGATGAGAAATGATGATAAAAATGTTATAGCTAACCAATAAATCTTTGGGAACGAGAGGCAGAGTAACGTCTGCCCGGGTATCTATTTCAGCAAGAGCCTATTGTTGAGGAGGCCGTTGCTGTTTTCTTTCTTTGGGCATGTTTTCCACGATGAAGAAGAGTATAAAAATGTCATTTGAACGCAGCGTTTTTTCTCTATACGAATTGACTGCAACAAAAAATTAAAAGCACATAAATAAGTAAATAACAAACAATAATCGAATTGCGCCGATAGGCGTATCCCAACAACAATAATGCCCAGACCGGCTGATATAAACGAACTTTTTACAACAACAACAACAACAACTACTAAAACCAACACTTAATGAATCAAAACAAAAGATCATAAGACACTTGGTTAACGAATTCATCAAAAATGGTCTAGGATGAATTACAAAGAATATTTTAATATTGGAAAACTTGGTTACCGCGCAAACGAAGACTTATACAGATCTTCAAAAAAAAATCCTAATGAAAAAGGAAATAGCTCAGAAAGATGGAACTTTTCTGGGCAAATTATGTGACATCTTTAATGTATTTTTAAAAACGAAAATGATAATAATTTGAACCGAAGCGAAACGCAAAGCTTAAACGACTCGTTTTGAAAGCGCGCTGACATCGTTTAGTCACATTGAACTTTCAGACGATTATGAATAGGCAAAGATTAGTGAAAACTGAACAAATTTATCAGAATCTTTATCCCCTGAATCAAACGACTTTAATGAAAGTATAATAAATTCAATGAATCAAAGAAACTCCGATTTCATTGGATGAACTAATATTAAAATCGAACTTCCATTATCTGGAAGAAATCAGCAACCAGAGTCTTGGTGCTTATTACCTATAAATGAATTGGCCAAAATCAAACTTAATAGCAAACAAGATAATGGCTCTTAGAATATATTTTTTATATAATTCACTAGGACAATAAGTTTTAAAATATTTTAAACCGCATCAAAGGCTACATGATGATGAAGCAGCCGACATCTTGACCTCAATGAAGCGCAAATTAAATCTGCTCATAATTTTATCATTAAATAAGGCAACAATTTCTTTGATCGGGCTAAACTTATGATGCGTGGTTTATAAGTCTGCAAATCTCAATACTATGTATCAGTATTGGAAATTTGTCAAAGTTAAAGGCAAGCACATTTATGTTGCAACAAAGCTTCAATATCAACAGTTTCCTTTAAAAATATGAAAATACAAGGCTAAGAAGTTATTTTATATGAATGCTATAATGATGATGACCTATCTAGTGGTATCATGTTTAATCAACATAGATTCGATTGCAGCTCACTATGATGATCAAACTAAGGATGATTTGGATATGGATTTATCAAAAGATATGGCTCCCAATAAAAGCGTAAAGTTACTAGAGCAATGCCTACAGAATATGATGGATTTCGGAAAAGGCAGAACTAAGAATTGTTTTAAACAATTATTTGGGCTCAATTTAAATTATAATTATGGCCTCGAATCTACTGCAAAACCAAATAAAACAACAGATCAGAAGGAAAAAGAAAGCCGAGATACAAAAGATGATTACAATAAACAATTGTCAAAGAATAATAACAGCAATAGATAAATCCAATAGTATCAGAAACAATACATCTTACGAGATACTGCTTGGTACCATTATTGTGCTTTCATTAATACAAGTAAGTGTCGAAACCAGAAGTGTTTTTCCGGTTGCGCAAGATTACAAGGTCCGTGGGGTATAGAATACCGGATTTTACGCAACGATCTCTGTTCTAAAATGAACTGGCCTTATTGAACACAAGAAACAAGGAGAAGACTTTAAACTAATAACAATATGATAAAAAAGAAGTGGAACAAAAAACGCGTGTTGCATCGAACACGTGATAGAAGTGAAACTTTTTTAAAACAGATGATATAAGTGAATGCCTTTTGAAATATCATAAGACGAAACAAAATAATGAATAGAATGTATTAAGATTTCGGTCATACTCAACTATTTTTAGTCAAGTTTTGCCCTCACAAATAAACAGCTGATAATGACACCAAACAATTTTAAAATCAGTAAATTTCACAAAACTTATGCGATACATATGTCATTCTAATAGTCATGCGCCATCTACATGTGACTATTAGTGTATTGAAATTAGTAGGAATACTGACTCTACCCTAAATGTAAGTCAAATCATTAATAGATTATTTCTGCACGCTCCTTCAAAGGAACGTGAAGAGTATTACATCTTTGTCATAGCCAAAGATAACCTTCTTTCTGGTTTTTAGTTAAGTTAGTTTATATTATAAGTATTTTAATAATTTATTGCCATTATTATGGTATTTTGCAATATTTGCATTAAAAATATCACAACTTTTAAAAAAAATGTCCAATTTGGATCATCAAAGCATTTTGTTGCTGTTGTTTTACAGTGCTTAGAATCTAAGTGTTAGATAACTTAGCTATTGCAATTGTGTTACTCCAGGCATTTGTGATTCTGAAATCACATTGGAATCTCTAGACGATTGTTGATTTGAAGATGTATAATGGGCTCCTGGTTTTATTGCCATTCTTCCTGGTTGTGACCTTGTAGTACGCGAGGTGAGCAGTCTCAAAGGTCGTCAATATTAGAATTCCTGGTGAACTGACGTTTCAATATATGCAAATTGGGATGTTAAGGAGGAAGTTGCTGTTCCTCACTATCTTCCATTTCATCATCTTCTTCTTCAGTCATTGATAAATCATTATAAACTTCTTGATTTAATGGTTCTTTATTTGTCGGAATTCGTTGCATTGGTTTAACAATCGCTATTTGTGTCCACAGTCGCTTTAAAGTGGTTGGCTCTTATTAAGAAATGATTGTTTATTTGTGAAGCGACAAAATGAAATATGACGGTAATGCCATGCTTGAACCCCAATTGCCAGCATTAAATAAGATCGCAATTTTTTATATCCTTATAGAAGAGTTTAATATAGTGTTATATAGGTATATCGATCTGACTGTCTATCATCTATCTATCAAAATTTTTCTTCAGCGTCGAGCTTGGAATGGACATTACTGTCGTTTGCCGATTCTCAAAAACACTTCAAGATATGTCTGAAGTACCTTTGTTAAATCTAAATTCATGGCCGATATCCGTAAACATATTATATGCTGGGTATACACTTAAGCAAATCACTGAAAAATTAACTTTTTATTATATCAATTGAAAAAGAAATGTTGGATCAAATTAATTTGAAATTGTTTTCGAATGCTCAATGAACTTTTGAAGGTTAGGTTTGCTTGGCTGATCAAGAGATCTCACATAGACCAATAATGGTCCTTTGATGGTCTGGAAGCTTATATGATCGTTTAAGGTCAAGCTCTGAGCAGAATACTGCAGCTCCCACTCCCTCTGCCATTTTAGATCCGTCTGTAAATAGGTTGTAAGTATGACCGCCAAACTGGAGTCCCCTTTGCCACCCATTATGTTCTATTACTACACTAGGCCTTCCATTGAACTTGGCCTAGGGAATAACATAGTCCGAGCTATTGTTTAAACCTTCATGTATCTTACTGTGACCATAAGGCCTCTGTATCAACTGTCCTGTTACCTTTAGTCTTAGCGCAGACTTCTTTGCAGTGTTCTTCGCTGCCAAGCCTATAGGTTGAAGGTCGAGTATTCTATCAAGTGCTGTTGTAGGGGTGGTGCGCATTGCACCAGTTATACAAAGCCCTGCGATTCTCTGTACCTTCTCCAACTTTTTGACGTATGTCTTCTTGTTGACACTTGTCCACCATACCAAGATACCATAGAGTAATATAGGTCTAACCAATATGTTAGACGGGAAGATAAGCCCCATGTCTTTCCGAGCATTTTCCTGCAAGCATAAAAGGCATTGAGAGCTTTCCTCACCCTTTCTTCCACATTTAACTTCCACGTCAGTTTGTTATCCAATCTGACTCCAAGATATTTTGTAGACATCTTTGGTGCAAGTACAATATTTCCTAATTTAGGAGGGAGTCAGTGCGGAATCTTGTATTTTGTTGTGAAAAGTACTAAGTCCGTCTTGTCTGGATTCACATCCAGTCCCACATTGCTTGCCCAGTCTTTAATTTCTTTAAGTGCCCCCCGAGTACTTGACTCATTGAGCTAAGGCACCTGCCTGAGATGATTACGGCCAGGTCATCTGCATAGGCAGTTAACCTTGCACCTCCATCTCGCATTTTATTAAGAATTTTATTCATTACAAGTGTCCAAAGCAGCGGAGAGATTACGCCCCCTTGAGGCGTACCTCTGTTTGCCTTCCTTGCCAGACTCGTCGCACCCCATTCAGCCACCACTGTCCGGCAGTTCAGTAGACTGCCGATCCAGTGCCGTATGGATGGATGTGCGACGAGTCTGGCAAGGAAGGCAATCACTTAATTATTCGTTATAATGCTTTTTGTTTGCATGGCAAGCATTTTTCCATTTATATTTATTATTTTAGCTTTACTTATTACCAGTCTTTAGTTCTTTAAGTTTTACTCTTAACTTTATTTTACCATTTTTGTAAGCTATTCACATGTGAATTCTATCTTAATTTACATCCAAAATTTAATATCCCAGTAAGTTTACATTAAGTTATAATTAAAATCTGTATAATTATATATTAATATTATTATTAAGTCATACATATATTTTGGACAATAAAGAATTGAATTGAATATTTTATGTGTTGTGTTTTTTTCCCATTTCTCCCTTTGAAGATTGAATATCTTACAGGTTTGGTTTTCTCTTTTACCCGAATGTAACACCGCCAATACAGCCAATGGTTCAAAGTATCAGTACAGTAAAGTATATTAATCAACTCGTATCATTATCAATTTTATTTCTTAATGTCATAACAGAATTTAGTAAAACTTGAAATGAAAATAATTAGACACTGCTTAAAAAAAGCAGGTTTGCCAAAAAGAAGTGGTATGTATTCTTTTGCCTATACCATAAGACATGATTTAAATATAAGTTAAAGAATAATAATCAATGCATCACCATCCCTAAAAATACCGTAAAAATAATAAGATACATATTACTTATCCCTTGTCTGTTCTGAAGCCACCAACCAGTTGCCTGACATAGCCAAAGGAAGATGACACCTAGCATCTTAGATAGCGCTTGTCCTTGTTAGGTTAATTTAAGATAGTGAAGTTAGTTAATGTTTAGATTAAAAAACATATTATATCAGAAATATTGCTTATGAAATCAATAAGGTTCGGGACAGAGTTATTCTTTTCTTTAGTTTGTTGTCGCTGCCGCTGCCGTTGGAGGTGGCGTCTTTTTGCTTCATTTGGTTATTAAATGTAATTAAAATACATTTTTTAAAAATTGTATATACGAGGCCGGTTCATTAAATACTCGTGTTAGAAATGAAGACACCATTTTTTTCAAAAAAATGTTTTTTATTTTTCAACATAGTTCCCGTTTAGAAAGATACACTTCTCTCAACGTTCCAGGCATTTCTTTAACCCCTACAAAAAATAGGATTTGTCGAATTCTCCAAAATACACCTCTGTTTCGGCGATGACTTCCTCGTTTGAGCTAAATTTTTTTCCCGCGAGCCATTTCTTCATGTAAGGGAACAAGAAATAGTCGCAGGGAGCCTGATCGGGTGAATACGGGGAGTGCGGCAGCGATTCATAACGCAGTTCAAGCAGTTTGGCGGAGACAACAGCAGATGAATGTGCTGGTGCGTCATCGTGATGAAACAATAACAAATTGTAATATTGTCCAGTGATCCTTTTTCCTTTTTCTAAAAAATCCATGAGGATGACGCCCTTCGCATCCCAAAAAATCGTCACCATGCCCTAACCGGGCGATGGGATCGTCTTCGACTTCTTTGGTGCAGATTCACTGGGAGAAATCCATTGTTTTGATTGTTGCTTAGTTTCTGGTGTGTAATGATGAATCCAGGTTTCATCAACGGTGACAACTCGATGCAAAATGTCTTTCGGATCTCGCTTAAATTGTCCCAAATACTGCTTCGAAGTTGACAGCTGCATCCACTTGTTGTCCAGCGTGAGCAATCGCGGCACCCATCGGGCCGATAAATATTTCATCGCCAACTTATCATGTGAAATATTAATTGCCGTTCCGGTCGACACACCTACGGCCTTTGCTACTTCGCGCACTTTCGTTCGTCGATCAGCGAGAATCATGTCGTGGACTTTTTCAAAGATTTCCTCGCTAATCACGTCTGAGCCAATATCTAACTGTGGTCATAGATGGCGACGTGTCCCCATAAACAGCATCCAACTTTGCTTTTATCTACTCACATTTTTTCCCATCCAAAAACGAAAAGCTAATTACTGAACGATACTGCTCTTTTTTGCTTGCATGCTTCACTGCACATCCTTGGTAAAGACATCTTTAAGGACGACCACTACCACCATTGACTTTTCTTTCTTTTTCATCTCACTAACACAAAAAAAGAACACAACAAAAAAAATCAAAAACCAGAAAGAAGGTTATCATTGGCTATGCCAACCCCTCGGGTTGCATCCAACCGAACGGCGACAAATGCCAGATATCAGATATGCTTCCTCTTTAGCATCACTATATTCTCTCTGACACAGTTTGAGTGTCAACAAAGAACACATTTCGAGCATCAAATGTGAGCACAGTTTAAGGTGCACAATACAGCTTTATTTATACATTTTTTTACTCCCGGGAGTGAATATTATTATAAGTTTGTCATGAAGTTTGTAACAAACCGAAGGAGACATTGCTGGCCACATAAAGTATATACATATATTCTTGATCAGCTTGATGAGACGAGCTAATTTAGCCGTGTCCGTCTGTATGTATGCAACCTAGTCCTCAGTTTGCATATTTCGAGATCCTATGGATCCTCGCATATAAACCCAAATTTAAAAAACAATACATATTTTATATGTAATACATATGCTACATAAGAGAAAATGTTGTTTTAGAGGAAGGGGGTGGTGCATTATTATCATCCACACATTTAATATTTTATATTATACTAGCTGTGCCCCCGACTTCGTTCGCGTGGTATTCGAAATATGTTTGTAATAGCGTGTATTTTGTTATCTTTTTCCCTAAATATCAGATCTTTAATGTTGCCCCGCAGCTAAAGAGGAAAACATTCGAAAATCAGCCAAAAAGTGGGCAACAGAATTATAAACATTTAGTAGGTCGATTTCGATAAGATAAACGCTAAATGTTACACGAATCTTGCTACAATACACCAGTCAATCAACCGCATTCAAATAGGTTTAGCCATTCCTGAGATTATCGTGCACAGCGACGAAAAGGCTTACGATTTTATATTTATGAAGATTATTCTTCTGATTTTTATGTCCATGTCCGTTCTAAAATTTTTTTTTTTTTTCTTTTGCTCAATCATATTCAAACTTCAACACAGAATAAAATAAATAAAAGTTGAATTCAGATGAATTAGGTGAATTGCGTGGCAGCAAAATTCAATATAAATCCAGAAACACTTGTAATAACACAAAACTGAGTTAGTTCCCAAGAAATAATTTTATTCGTTGATATTCAATTGCAAACTACGCCATAAAAAAAGTCTGATTGTTTATTCTTTTGTATCTGTCGGACCTCTTTCCGTTGCTGATGATAAGAACTACACGAATAAAAAAACTGTATTGAAATTTGCATTTTGTTCTTTTATAATTTCATATAACTCATAATAAGAAACTAATGGAGGTTCTAAAGTCGGGAGGATATCTTCTACCACAAAACAGGAGATGTTGACATGTACAATATTAAAGCTTAATATTTGGGGAGCAATAAATGGTTGTTCAGTTTGTTGGAATACTATTCAATTGATAAGCTTAAAGAAGCATGTAAGAGATATTAATAAAGAAGACATCTCAAATAATTGTAGAATTCTATCTTTTTAAGAACTTCCAAGCAAATCTCTAAAGTCTTTCTAAACCAACAAGACAAATCACCCCAACTAAGGACCACTGAATTCAAATGAACGTATTATGTGCTATGCGTTACAAAACAATGACATCTTTGTAGATCTTACTCTTGTAATTTTTGACAAATATTGTCAGATATTTCTTCTCTCCACCTACTTAACAAACCACTTTGTCCAATAGTTAATACAATGTTGTATAAGAGTTCCCATTTTTATTACTAGTAGATATATAAAATTATGCGATATAAAATACATTTGTGATGGGCGCTGGTTTACGTTTATTTGTTAGTTGCTCGCTTGAATTTGTGTGAAAGGAAGTTTCGTTGTAATTACATGTATGTACATACGTAGATACATGATTAGGCAAGTAATTTGCGGTAAAAATTTTTAGACCATAATAATAATGAGTGTGAAAAGCGGTTTTACTTTGGAAACAAAATTTGATATTTGACGAAGATTTGATAATGGAGAAAAGGTGGTAAACATAGCAAAAGCACTAGCTAGATCTGGCTGCAACAATCGTCACAACTATTCTAGTTCGAGATAGAAATAAAATAACAAAGTTCTGCAAATTCTTTCACATCTTTAGATGCGAAGTCGATGACTCGCACAAGAAGTGGTTTTATGACTCAAATGGAGTCTATGCTTTCCATTGGGATTCAAAATAAGGTTGCACAGAAAATTGCTTTAATCCGAAAGAAAATTCAGCAGAAACAGAAAGCTTATTTGCATATATTGAAAACAAATATTTGTATAGCGACGGTACAAATGGTAGCCGAGTTGCTGACAAAGCAGAATATTTTGAAGATTACTAGCGTGAGAGGTTCAAAACTCGAGCAAATCTACATAGCATTACTTTCTTCTGTTTTATGAATGGGATTAATAAAGTCGCATTTCATTTTTGTTATCATAAATTTCATCTTCCTTTAACATTTAATGAAACAAACACTTTGCATCGCTTCGATTTGAGTCGAGTTTTTGTGTGCGGGTGTATTCACGTCGCCGTCGTCGTGTTGGTTTCAGTTATTGATTTCGATTCATTCGAATTCGATTTTTGTTTAGTCTGCAATTGAAACCCCCTTTTATTTTTCTTTCTAGAATAATTGTATTTGCTGTTTATTTTACAATTTCCTGTTGTCATTAAATAAATTTGATTCTAATTCTGATTCATCGAGTAAATAAAGCAAATATCATGCAAATAAAATAAATAGAATTAAATGAGAATTCTTAAAAAAATATTTTTCTTCTTTTGTATTCGATCAACTTTTTTAATGATGATGATGACAATAAATAGAAGACAACTTAAAAGGATGATGACACATGAAAATCGATTGCACGACTAGTTGACTTTATACAATTTCAATATTTTTGGTTTATCATGAAAAAGTTCATTTATTATTCCTTGTATCCAAATAGAGTATATTCAGTTATTGACAAGAATAAACTGTAGTTAGTAGTTTATGTAGAAGCATAAGACAAACAAAATCGATCTACCCATCTAAGTAAATAAGTGTCCAAATGTCCATCTATCTGGGTGACGGAATTTCAGAAACTATTAGAGTTCTATTCATTGAGTCATATACACATATACAAGGTCTATCTATCTATTTGATATCCTTATCTTAGTTGCGGCTACAGACCTAATACTATTTGTATGAAATCATGCTCTAATAAGCATAGATGGATTTTCCTTATAAATCACCTTTCTCCTTTTTAAAATTATTGTAAACTTCTCTTACTAAAATGGTATAAATATTTCAGAAAATCTTTTTAAACGCAATACCAAAAATGATCTATTAAGATTAAATAAAAAATTAATAAAAACACACTAACGAAAAATGAAAATTACAAAACATCAATAAAATAGAGATAAAATAAATCAAATGCAAATTAATCGCTTTTAGTAAACCATAAATATGCAGACAAGAAATAAATTTTAAATAATGCAAGAAAAGGTTAGAAAAATCTTTTACTTTTATATGAATATAAGTGTCATCCATTCGGGGGCGTAGCAAAGCTCGCCAATTTCGATAGCTATAAAAAAATCTACAATCTAAACAAGTATATGTTTATAATTGCTTATCCCATGCTAGTGTCCATGAGTGGTTTAAACGATTAAAAGAAGGTCATGAGGACATCAAGGGCGGTGAACATCCCTATCAAGCAGAAAATATAAGCAATTAACTGGCTCCATCATCGATGTAAAAAATACTCTGTAATATTTACACGCCTCCCGAGAAGTATGCAACACTTTAAATTTTGAGATGCACATTGGTGGGACTTGTAGGGAGCCAGAAGGCAAAAATACTTCCAGTGAAGATATCAACCTGAAACTTTGGTTACACCTTTGTAAAAGTGAGAAATCTATTAAATGAAAAAATGGGGGTGGTTCGAACCTTCTACGCCCACCCCGAAACCTACTTTCTATAAGAAAATTATTTAAAAGAAAAATCAAAACGCAATTTGTTGATGCCTAATTTGCCACAATATTTGATCTAGACATGGAGAAAATATACAAAGAAACGTATGTACGAGTATAGGGGTATCAACCCAAAGTCATAGCGATTTTCGAGGACATCTTTTTGTAAACATTTAAACAAGTCTGGCCTCTTTCTCATTATTGTGTTTGCCCAGCGGTTTTAGTACAAACGCGTCTATGGAAGATTACACGACGCTCAGCACATCTCGGCAGCTGGAAATAACACTGCATTATCTGAACACGTGAAATAATATTACAAAGAAAAAACCATAAATTGATTCGAGGGGAAACACAACTAAGACTTAAAGTGAAATTTATAAATAAATACAGAAAACACAAAATTTAGAACTTGGAAAAAACTGGATTTTCTAAAAAGTACTAATTAATATTCAAAAATGCACCACACTATAAAGCTGCTGACATTTCACTGAACGATTGAATACTTGTTCTCACTTTTGGCGCTGTTTTTAGAAGATACCGTTAGAATTAAAACAAAACAAGAAGTCTGATCATTTAAGAGACTGTCAATCAATTAATTGATGGACACAGAGAATATTATTCCATTTATGCTGCAATCTTCGAAGCCACATACTTACTTCGGCATGCCATCCAAATCCGTTATATAGTGTGCTATAACCGATTCCTTATTATTTATTAACGAAAATGAATCGAATTATTTGTACGATTTTAACTCGAGTTTTTCCGGGTGTTAATTTATATATTGTGTATAAAACAAACTTATAAATTCATCATTTTTATTTTATATTCTATTTTGATACTGATGAAAGCATGGGCAGCATAAAAATACTTATGTACTTGTCAGTGCATCAGGATGAAACAAAAACTCTATAAGAAAAAACACATAAGATAATAGCTGAAAAGATAATACAAATTTAATAAAACCAGAAACAAAACTAAGAAAAACCATATGCAATAGCAGAGAAACATATAATATATACATATGTATTTATAATAATTTAATTCACAAACAAATAAATGAAAATAAAATAGAAGACAACAAAAAATACAATCATAAATAAAGTTTTCATTTTTTCTATACGAGGATAAGATAGTGAAATGATTTGGTTATTTATTCTTAATAAACATTCACGAAAACAGTCAAAAGTTGAATCTGTTTTGCTCATAGTCTGTTATTCATGTCGCTTTTAATTATCGTCACTATCATCATTATCATTATCATCATCATTGGCATTATTTTAACGAAATTAAGTTGAAGTTGGATGTCGACAAAAATGATCGGTAGAGATACAATCGAACAATTCACCAATTCATGTTGTGACTGATGGTTGACAAGTTTGATAAATTTTTCAGTAAGAGAGAAAAAACAGAGTACTCCGATATTCAAAATGGAGAATGATAAAGAGAGTCGAAGAGTTGTAAAATTCAAATGTATTGATAAATTTCTATAACATAGTGAACTGATTCGGAACAACAGAATTTGTGCAATGTTTATCGAAGTTGCCTCTTTCTAACTCTCGCTCAGGGGTTCCTAAGCTGAGTTTTCGAAATGTCATTGATATGATCCTTACAGTTCCAGTTTTCCAACAACACCAATCATGATGTGTAAGTACATTTTATACACTTTTTCTTTCAGTAATCGGAGAACTCTGGATTTAACATTTTAGTTGTGTGTGATGATAAAACTTTTTTGTACCAAACAATTGAACGGACATAGCTACAGAGATTCTCCTCTTCACGCTGATCTTTTCGATAAGGGGTCTCCGTAGAACGATTCTATGCTTTACAAACATTTAGGCCAAGTATTAATATCAGTTCACGCTAGTATAAAAGCATAAAAATTTGTGCTAAATAATTTTTTGGCTTCAAAATACTTATTTATTTTGAAAAAATTGGACCATAATGTAAGCTTGATAATACAGCGGTTCTGAGGATAACACATATTCGTTTAAGAATCGCTTTTGTAGCTCACACTTGAGCTGAGAAACTACATATATCGCATTAATTCAGTTGTATGCACAAGCAAAAGAGAAGGAATCAGCAAAGAGACTTCGAAAATGATTATTGCCTCTGATACATCGCGCTCTCAAACATTGATTTCTCATGTTGTTACTTTCAATATGGTTTCATCAAACCTCTGCTTGACAGAATGAAATTTTAGGATAGTTTACTTCGTTCGCATTGTTTCAGTACTAAAATCAAAACCAAAAGTGACGTCTAGCCAATCAGTTCAACGTGACTAACTTACTAGTTTATTTTTGAATACAAAAATATTAATATACTAAATAGTGAATTAACGACATTTCGTCAATTAGTGGATTTTTATAATTGAAAAAAAGAAATTCAGTTTATTTTTATGTGTATTGAAATAAAGAATGATATAGTGACTTGTATATATCATCGAAATACTTTGAAAGTAACTCAATGAAAGTTCAATATTTTCAGTTAATTTAAAAATACAAAAACAAAATATATTAAGCGTCTCCTAAATAAAAATTAATAGGTGACTTAAAACAATTTTGTGAATTGTTAAATATTTCACGCATAAAGAAGAAAAATTCAGTTGAATTTTTTTGTGACTTGGTAAAAATTTGAAGTAACTTTTGTGATAAAAACTTACAAGTAAATACTTAAATAAAATCCAAACAAAAGAACTCATCACAGTTGTCTGGAAAAATATGAAATTATTTTACAAACATTCATAAACAAAAATACTGGAATCAAGGAAGTAATAGCGAAACCAACTCAACTTTAAATTTAAGGTCTTCTAAAAAATTCATAATACTCGTAAAATAAATACCAAGAAAGGAAACTTAGAAAAGACCAATGCTGAGTAATTTATCAATCACCATCTACCAAGACGACACTCCAAATGAATGAATGAATTATCCACGATCAGGACCAACATAAGCACTCCAAATGAATGAATGAACTATCCAGGATCAAGACCAACGTAAGGATCGAAACAAAGTTAGGTAAACTGATGATAATGTTCACACTATTAATAATAGTATAAGTCTCTCAATAAAAATAATTTAGATCATTAAATTTAAAAACAAAAACAAAAAAAATTAAATTTACTAAGACGAAATTGCATATTTTGCAATAATATTTAAAACTTGAATAAAGTACTTCACCATTTAGATATTTTTCAAATAATTTAAATAAATAATAATAATTATAATTTTCAAATGTAAATAAATTTCGACCTCTCTCAATCTAATTCTTATTGCAATGATTGTAATTTAAGTATAAAGAAACATATGTCAGATTATTCAAATTTTAATTGCCAACTTTATGTAAATATATGCAACATAAGTCATCTTATGATTAAGTTTAGATACTTTGAGATCTTCACAGGACACATATAACAGGTTACTATGTTGCAAAAGATATCAATTGAATATCAATTTGAATTGAGTTAAATTACTTTGACATCCTCCGACACAAATACAAATTTGAATTATTCGACCATCAACTTTGTAGTACTTCTGTTTAAGAGATATTCAAGGAGACCCATTAAATTTAAACAGTTTTAAATTTTATTTAAAATGACAATAAATATTGTACTAACTAAATTACGGAAATTTGTAAATTGTAAACTATACCAACTATCCAGGATTCATCATGTTGCAAAAGTATGGCTATAGACTTCATAGCTTCTTTGAACTATATTAATCAATTGATTATTTTCATGATCAAGAAATGTTAAGATAGTGAGATATCATGTCAAAAGAATGATCCATTATTTGTGTATAAGACACAATATTCGTGGCTGGTTTAATCTGATTTGTTAGTTCATGGTTATTCATTTAATCATAATAGACAAAGATACGTTCATTTTTGTATTTCATAAATACTATTTATTTATAAAAGTTGCCTTAATTTAAATACTAAGACTATCTTATTACTGGCTTCTTTAAGAAGGTCAAAAACTATTAATAATATATTATGACATATTTAATAATTCAAAATTTTTGATGGGTCATGATATTGTAAGGCCTTTGTTATAGTATTTGAGTCTTTGCTCCAAATGATTTATCCACTATATACATATTTTTAACTTTTTCAAACCCTAACATTTGCCTATCAAATGGTATTATCTTATTGCTTCATTATTAAGTACTTCTTAAACAATTGATATGTCATTTACATCGCACCTTTACGACTCCATAGCACACAATTTATGTAATCCAATGACTCTTCTCTTTTACTATCGCAAACAATGATATTGTGCTCCCTATTTGAGGTGATTATAAAAGTGAGTGTTTAATTTAAAAGATTGAATATATGTATTCATTTAAGTTTGTCTATGTAAATTTAATAAAAATCCTTCACATTTAATATCGGAAAATATACATATACGTGGTGCGGATTTGACTTCATCGACTTATAGTTTTCCGCGTCTTTTCTTATCATAAAGAGATTTTTTGAGATACATATTTTCAATATTAAATGCAATAATAATCTGATCTGATGTTTCCTTGTAATAAAACCGTGGTTTTGTTGTTCTTCTTCCGGCTCCTCCTTTTTTGTTTGTGGTTTTTCAGATATTTAGATGTTTGCATAACTGAATTTGTGAGATGTGTAATGAAAATCAGGAATAATGATAGAAATTCAAATGACTTACAAAACAATTAAATTAATTAATGAATGATTTACTATTAAAAACAAAGGAAACTTAAGTTTCACATCTTTAACTTCATCTGATAGATTTGGAAACAGAACATTTACAAATCTGCTGCTCTCCAGTTATTCCACTCAACCAAATGTTGACATTGTCTCGATAAAACTGAAGTGTCTCCTTTGTCAAATGGAAATTTCTAATACTTGTACTTGTGTACTGTATATGCTCTGGTTCTACATTGCTTGAATTCTTGGCATTTATAAAATGTTTTAATTGTTTAATGATAGAAAATTCATTATGAGTTTAAAGGTAAACCAATTAAAATGATTGGAACATCTCTCTTTCTAGGTTCTTTTCCATGATTACGGAAGCTAAATCCTTTTGTTATTTTTCCTATTTTATTACTATAATTTTTTGGTTGCGTTTTGATCGATATTGGGAAATATTATTATGTGCCTCTTAGTTGGTAACATTGTATGTCAGATGTTCCCATATGCTTAATCGGGTTCGTATTTTGGTATTTTTAAGGCAAAAATTAGAATATCGTTCTCTTACATGACTCCCGATTGGATGTATTTTGAAGAGGCAATATTGTTTGAGGTTTAATAATTGGTCATGGTAAACGATTAAGCATCTACAACTTTCAATGAATTTAGTATTTGCTTTCATCATCTTTTATCATTGATTGCAATAAGTTGAATGAATTGTTAATTTTATCGGTAATGTATATCTGTATATTCACTGCTTCTATTAGTTGATGATAGAAGTCGTTGGTTTTATTATATCATTGTTGCTCGTACATTTTGTTGTATATTAGTTGATTTCATTATTTACATTATAATGATCTGAAAAAATTAATGGATGCACACCCAAAATTTGTTTTATAAACTTGGGTTTACGTTTATTTGTTCTCTATAAACCCGTCTTACCTATTCTCTATTTGCCAAAATTAGCCTGTTATGTTGTACTTTGTTTTAAACTATTTAATTTGGAATTCAAACGATGCACATTTTATTGTACTATTTCGTTCGGAACTCTCCACTCATCTGTAGAGTTTTTTATGAAGTTTACCTTCTGTTCAATTCACTTATGGTATTTGAGTTTGATATTTCTATAGACGTTGGCGGCTTTTATTTCGGAAGACTTGTCACCTGCGTTATTCTTTTATGTTTTTATATGAATAATTTACTGATCCAGTGCTCATAATCTATGGAAATCAGTTTACCATTCACTTCCATAAGGCTCCTTGAGAGCGTTTCTATTTTCTGCCGGGTCTTGCATCTTCTTTTTCTCGCTGTTCCACTTTAACCATTTATCGCCAATTTTTAAATTGCCATCTGTCACTATAATCCGGTCACTGTCACTATAATCCGGAACATCAACCTTTCGTCCTATTGACGTTCAGTATTTAGGTCGAGATTTTCGTAGATGGGTAAGCCTGCCAGTTTGTTTGAAAGCCGAGATTAAGCCTTCTTCGGATTCAAACTCAACTAAGGTTTTGACTACGGAAGCTGATGGTAACAGTAAGACGTACATATTTGCAGACCCTCTTCACTTCGACATGTACTGCCTTATTTGCTGGCTGTCCTTTGTAAATTAAATTTCTGCCCTTGATCTGCATTGTCAGTTGCTTTAACTCAGTTCACATTTCAGCATTCTGTGTTTTGGTTTGCCACATCTTCAGCCACAAATGATAGTTTATCTAGAACCTCAATGTTTGTATCCTTGTTTGTTTCTATTACAATGGCCTTGATATCTTCGGCATTTGGGTTTTTTGTTTCTAACTTGATTTTTCTCAACTTGATCGCATTTAATATAACCTACAGGCTCACTGCTGGCGAGAACGTTCGTCGAGTCCGCTTTCCTGACGGTGTACCCGTATCTCGGTTTTGTTTAGTCTTCTTGTGACTGATGTTTGGTATTGTAAACAAATGTTGCTACTTTGTTTTTTATATATTATAGTTTGGCACGTATTTCTTAATTTTAACTGAGTGTTCTAATCTCAGCTCACAATGCGCTATTCGTGGTCAAAAGTTCAAAGTTCAAAGTTGAACTTGCATCGCTTTGCTTTACTTTGCTTTCCTTTTTTTTTTGCAAGTTCCCTCTTACTCATCACTCTATCAATTTAATCATCAGAATCAGAACTTGTTGTTGTTGCTGCTGTTCACCTTTTATATTTTTTGTCTTTACTTCGATTATTGTCAACAGGTTTTATTTACTTTACCGTGTTTTTTCTTCTCTTGACATGCACTTTTTTGCTTTGCTTGCTTTCTTCGCTTTCAGATTCACTATGAGCTGATCCACACAGAAAGACATTGTACGAATATTTTTTACCGAAGTACGCTGCTAGACATACACGACAGATTCGTGAAAGACAAATATTTTCAACTTCGTTCTTATTGTGCACCGACTCGGCAAGCAAATTTCATACAAATACAAAACACACCACGAAACCGAACAGAAACGGCGGTCGTTCGGCTAAAAACGTCGACAGCATCTGTGGTACAGCAGACAAAACTGCCCCGTAAGCGTCGCAAGTTTCTTGCCAACAAGCACAAGCTTCCGGCTTGTATTCTGCCCCAAAATCTCGCTGTGTGGATGCGCTCTATGGAGGTTTCTTCAGTTTTTCCTGGATTTATGGTAATACGAACTCATTAAATCTCGGCAAAAGTTGATTCGAGCTTAAAACTTATATCTTCTAGTATTTTTTATTTTGATTCTCTCTCTCTCTTTCTCTGTGTCTCTTAATCTCTATTATATTATTTTAAGAAGTTTCACTTCTGTCACACGCGGATTTTTTTTATTTTTGGCTATTTTCCTTCCTTAAGTTTAGTATTCTTACTTTCGAGTTGACAGTTATTTGTCATAAATAACTAAATAATATACTATACATTACAATGTACTTTGGTTTGTATTGAATCGCTTGGTTTTATCTGTACTTTGATTTTGACTTTGCTTTTACTTGTTTTTGCTATTATCTTTGGTTCTGAATCTGCGTCCGAATTCATTGATATTATTATATTTGATAACATAATTGGAGAGAATTGTTGTTTAACTATGCGTTTTATTTTTGTTTTTTCTTCTCGAGCTAGTGGAATTTCTTGAAGTCGAAGAAAATTTTTGTGCTTGTTGTTCGTCTCTTGAAGAAATGTGAGGTTCAAAGCTTTTAATATTTCCGTGAGATTATGATTGACTATTTGGTCTTGTGGCATGATATTAAATGCCTTCTAGTTTCAGGAACTCTCCTACTTTTACTGTATAAATGAAAATAATGAATGACTTCCTATTGACTTAAGTGTCAATATGTATGATTTCGTAAGTTGTTGTTGGTGGCTCTGT
>JBAMAV010000536.1:0-20129 GCA_037043315.1 Amiota communis
ATATAAAAAAAAAAATAATAATAAAAATTACTTTTTCTTTGTGAAAACTCAACTATTTATTTATAGTCATCGCAAAAGCTGGAATGACTGGAAATTGAGTTCTTTGAAATTTAAATGGTAAAAGAATTCCTGAATCAAATGGATACGGGGAATTAAAATTCGAATATTACGCGCTACACCTGTTAACACCTCGCCATCTATTGAGTTTCGGTGCATTCGTTTCACACGCATGTGAGTTCCGTTAACTAATGCTTTTCCTGTATTTAAATTCCGTATTAATAATACAATACAGTTTTCTTTTAAAATCAATTTATGGGGAGGAAGACCACTAACTGATATAGTATTCATAAACTTAATAAGAAAATTATTATATAATTATTACGTGCATCATCACTGACAATTTTATCAAAGCTGTAAGCCTGCTCCTCTCTAGGCATTCGTTTTAAGACTTCTAAATTTATAAACGAACAATCATTATTTCTTGGAACCAGAATAGCTGAAATCAAAATGTCAGTAGATATAATAGTTTCCGGAATATTTCCGCATGTATCATTGATGATGTTTAGAAGTTCACAAATTAAATTATTCGGTATTTCAACGATATCCGAACCGAACTGAGGAAAAGCTTCCATTTGACCGTTACCAAGAGAAACTAAACATATTGAATTTCATGAGGAAGGGCCCTCATATTTCGAGTTAAAGTGACATGATGAAAGTTTCGAAATTCGGACCACGATGTAATACATTCTTCTATGAGGGTAACACGTGAACAATGAGGAACAACTGGCAGGATTAGTCTAAAATCACCGCATAACAAAATTATTTTCCGCCCAAATAATTTGTCTCTATTTTCTCCCGAGCTCAAGTCTCTCAGCAATTTATCAATTAATTTCATAGCATAAAGACGACAAATTGAAATTTCGTCGATTATAATCAGTGTCGTGGAATTGATGAATCTTCCTTGACTACTGTAAGGACTGATATTTGAAACTGAATTTTCTAATAATAGAGTATGTTATTTGAACACATTGTGTAAGGTCCTCCCACCGTTCAAGAGAGTAGAAGCGATACCACTGAAAGCTGTGGGCATACAACTAAGATTTAATGAATTTAATTTACGAATGATTGTTTGAGGTTTTCCCAAAACCTGCGTGAGCCGTTAAACGAAATACATTGTTACCATTATCATGATTCAAAACCTCTCGTAAGACACTATCTATAATATTACGTTGTTCATCATTAGCGCTATTAAACATATCTTCAAAAATATTTTCTTCTTCAACGCGGTTAGTACTATCACTGAAAACAGAAGCAACAGGGAAATAAGCAGCGATTGGAAGACGAAGTTCTTGACATGAAGTATTATGGGTCTGAAGAATATCATTGATTATTAGAATGGTTCGATTATAAGAAATATCTTCACTCATATCATCTTTGAATTCATTCCATAAAAGTCACACATTCGCTGGTACATTCTAACCACAAATAAACCCAAATAACTCTCGCAATTGTCTTGGAGAATTAGTTTGCCGTTTAATTTAGATATACAAAATATTTTGCACATGAAGAATAACATGATTCAAGAATGAAATAGTCAAAGCAGACATAATGCAAATTCTTCTTTTTATCACTTACTTATAATGTTAAAAAGTGATATACATTATCATACATATAAGTATATACATTTATATATATACAAAATATTTTGCACAAGAAGAATAAAAGAATGCAGAAGAGAGAGGCACACAAATCTCTCTATTCTCCCATTCTACTGCATTCACAATATCAACGGCAATAGAGCAGAATAGTGAGGCACACAACCACACAAACCTCTCTAATCTACTGCGCGCACACACGCACACATCAACGGCTGTGTATTGTACATATTGTTATAAAGCGTTTTTTTAAACACCTTTGTACGCCTAAACCTCTGAACCTATTTTAAAAAATTTACAGGACACAGCTTGCGAAGAATACAAATCAATTGGTATATTTTTTGTAAAATTGGTTCAGTGGTGTAAACACGAAAGGGGTCACATTTTCAATGTTTGCCGTTTAATTATAAAGATTAAAAATAAAAAAGGTACCGGAAAAGTACGGTATCTCCCAAAAGTGTTTATTTTGTTGTTTTTGCTTTAAAATTATATAGGCTGGAGGAATGGTACAATAATACAAGGTGGCGCAAATTTGGCCTATTACTCTATCGAAAATTGCTTACTCTCAAGTGTTGACGTCACAAGTATATCGGTGTATAAAATGCTGAAATAATGCATTTAGTGTTGAACATACAGAGAAAATGCATTGAAAATTCAAAATTTAGTTTTATAAAATCAATAATTTGCGCAACTATTAAGATTTATACATTACTACATTTCACTAAATGTGTGAGCTAAGTTGCACATTCATATTCCATATTCAATTCTTCAATTTGAGTCCTACAGTCGGCACTGAAACAACAAATGGCGTCGGCTTAGTTATGATCACCATCCCAAACGTGACTTACAATTTCACTTTCATCATTGATTGCAATTGACAACACACCTCCTTCTTCCAATCCCCGTATTTGTGGTATTCCTAAGGGCACGCGAGTTACGAGTCCTCACTTGACCCTGAACCATTACACTGGCACAGAAAACAAAATTTAGTAAAAGACAAAGTTGCAATCCAAAAGAATGTGTCATTGGGAAGTTAATATAAACAATAATAAAACCAGAAAGAATCCTAGATAAACAAGGACGAGCTCAATACTTTACCACACTCGAAATAGCTAAAGGTATCCACCAAATCTATGTAAGAGAAGAAGACAGAGCAAAACCTACATTTTCAACACCACTAGGACATTACGAATTCGTACGAATGCCTTTCGGGTTAAAAAACGCACCATCAAACTTTCAAAGGATGATGAATACAATATTAAAAAATTTTATAAATAAAACCTGTGTAGTAGATATGGATGATATCCTTATATTTAGTACGTCATTACAGGAATACTTTGGAAATGTAAAAGCTTTATTTCAAGCCTTGCGTAAATCCCAATTAAAAATACGAGTTGTTAAGTGCGACTTTCTGAAGAAAGAAACACAATTTTTAGGGCATGTTCTAACAACAAAAGGGATAAAACGAATCCCGATAAAGTTTCTATTATTCAGAAACTAAGACTGCCAACTTACACAAAACAAATAAAATGTTGCTTAGGCATGACAGGATTTTATAGAAAATTTATTAAAGACTATTCCAAAATAGCACATCCAATGACCCGATTTCTGAAGAAAGATACACCAATAAACACAAATGACACTATTTACATAGCGTCATTTGAGAAATTAAAGGACCTCGTTACTACTTCACCAATCTTGCGATACCCTAACTGTACAAAAAAATTCAAAATAACAACAGTTGCAAATAAATTTGCTATTGGTGCTGTTCTCTCTCAAGAGGGACATCCCATTGCATATGCATCTAGAACACTCAACAAGCATGAATTGAATTACGAAGTAATAGAAAAGGAACTGCTTGCTATAGTTTGGGCAGGAAAATATTTCCGCCCTTATGTGTATGGTAGGGGGTTTGATTTAGAGAGTGATCAAGCACTTAAGTGGCTGATGACTAAATATTCAAGTAAAGATACAGGTCCAAAACTACTACGATGGCTAATAAACTTAGCAGAATACAATTTTACCCTGGACTACATAAAATTTTACCCTGGACTACATAAAAGGGAAAAATAACCACATAGCCGATTTTCTTAGCAGAATATCACAAGATGAAATATCTCATGCAGATGATGATAGCAAAACAGAAGAAACTCAAGTTGTCGACCTTCAAGAGGAAGACTTTAACAGAAAGAAACAAATTCAAATAAATCATTGAGACTCCGACACAGAAAGCGAGGAAGATATGGAATTCACCGAAACACATAATACTCACGAGGAAAACCTGCAAAATCATATTACTTTTTTGCACACAGTGCTAAATAGGTTCCCTACTCAACTACTAATACAAGTAGAGTAAAAACAAAATACCATGAATATATTTAAAACCAGAAAGAAGGCTATCATTGGCTATGCCAAGGATGTAATACTCTTCACGCTCCTCCGGGTTGCATTCAACCTTCCTTTCTTAGCATCACTAAATTCTCTCTGTTCCAGTTTGAGTATCAACAAAGAATACAGTTTGAGAATCAAATATGAGCACAGTTTGAGTGGCACTTTACTCTTTATAAGTTTGTCATTTAATGTGGGTTTGTATGGGTGGTACCTCTTCTGGTAATCCTAGGATCATAAGATTTACATGGTTGATGGATATGGATCAGAAATTTAATAACTTTCAGTTCGATACTTCAAAAAACAAAAAACTTTTTCAAATAAGAACTCAATTTAAATGCTGGATTGTTTGGAAGGTAACCCCCCTAGTTGTCCGATTCGGCTAATTCCGACAAATGAATAGCGTTTAGTAAAAAGAAACCTATGTGCAAAATTTCAGCTCTCTAGCTCAAAAACTGAGGGACTAGTGTGCATACATACAGACAGACGGACATGGCTAAATCAACTCGTCCCATCGAGCTGATCACAAATATATATACTTTATGTGGTCTGCGATGTCTCCTTCTGTGTGTTACAAACTTCATGACAAACTAATAATTCACTCCCGTGAAGAGTATAAAAATAAGCAAATATATATTGACACCAGAGACATCAATAACGATAATGTTCTCAACATGACTCGCTGGGAAATTACAAAAGGCAAGGTAGGAATATACTCATATCTAAATGATAATGAATATAACAAAATCGATAAAATCCTTCTAAATGTATTTGCAAATAATCCTCACATTATTCGTGAGATGCTCTAAACGAGCCAAAAACATTGAAAACATTGATGAGCTAAACAAACAAATTGCGCTATTCCACAAAAATGAGAGCGGTCATTGAGGCATAGTCGCAACTTTTGAGCAATTAAAACCTAGATTATATAATCCCTATCTCAAGGAACATATTCATAAGATTATTAATAATTGTGATATTTATTCTGGGGAAAAGATTAAAATAAATTTAGTATAACTGAAACACCACAAACAACTAACGAAATTTTTCACGTTGACACTTTTGTCAATTCAAATCAATCATTTATTATATTTATTGACAAATTTTCAAAGCCTGCTAAATGCTTACCACTACCGATTAGAAACAATAGAACAATTGTTGACAAAATTCAACAATTTCGAGCCTTAAAGGCAAGATAAAAAAATTCGTGTTCTATAACGAATTCAATAGTTCCAATGTAAAGGAATTTCTTAACAAGGAAAACATCGAGTTCCATGTGACAAAGCCAAATAGTCATACTAGAAACAGCGATGTTGAACGATTCAACAATTCTCTTACCGAAAAAATAAGAACATTGAATCTAGAAGAAAATTTGCCCATAATAGCACAAATGAACAGAGCTATTACGTTATACAATAACACTTACCACAGATCAATTAAATGTACACCATTTGAAGCCCAAAACAAAGAGATCACAAACATAAATATGACATAATGTGAAAACAAAAAACAGATAAAATTAACAAAGCTAATCAAAATAGAGAAAACTATACTGAAAACGGGAAGCAGGGTTCATAAAAAATTATAAGGAGGTTCTTATAAAGAACAACCAAAATTTAGAAAGGCAAACTTGAATAACATACATACGTCTCACATATAACGCAAATTTTAAATATTCACATATTACAGCTACTGTTCCTCATACTGATATTATACCCGACCCAAACAACAGCAACAATAATGCTAACACCAATTGAAAACCAGCATGGATTTTTACAAATACTAATAAACAAATAGAAATAAGTAATGATTGTGTAATAATATTGCCATAATAAATTCGCTTGAAATAACAACAATACTAGATGAAATGGCATAAAATATTAATACCCTAACAGAAACTAAACAAAAGCATCTAACAATTAATATAGAAACGATTAGATCAAAAATCAAATCTATAACACCAATAAATAGACTCAAAAGGAGACTAGTACACGCTATTGGATCAGCTCAAAAATGGTTATTTGGTCTAATGGACGATGACGACAGACAGAATATTTTAGAACATATCGACCCCTTTGCGCAAAATTATCGTATGTGCCATTTTTTCGAAATTGAGTTTTTGATACAAATTTGTTCTGCGCCCCACCACGCATCACGTGGTAAAATATTGAAGCTGAAATCCCTATAGTTACGCCAAAAATTGACTGAATATTTTATCGTATGTTACAATGCATTTTATTCTTGTGCGCGAAATTATCGTATGTGCCATCGAAAAATATTTTGTGCTCAATAGTTTTATTTACAATTTACTATTGCTTTTTTAAATAAGAAGAAGAATGTGAAGCGGATTGCTCGTTTTTTGTAGCCCCTTTGTACAACTTTTCGCATTACTGTTACTTATAGATAAAGGAATATAAAAGTTAAAGAGAAACATTTTGGATGTTTCCTTTATTGATTCATATTTATGGGATCAGTTTCTGTGAACCACTCTATTGCAAAGTTTGTCCGCGGAAAAAATTATTGATAATGCAATCAGCTTCGAAAACTGTAAGTAAATAAGTAACTGTTAACTAATGTGATGTTAGTCTTGTTAATAAGTAATAATGTTTGTGTGGTGATGTTTTAGGTGTGTGACGTGTAATAAATTATATGTTTCATGTTTTTTAAATTATTGTGAAGTGATCAAAAAAAAAAATGTCTGCAGATTTCTCAATTATCACTGGTGCCTTACAGTAGTAGTGACTGTGACGATTGCTCATATGAAAACGAAACCACTGGCCCTTAAATCAAAGGAAACCATTAAGAAGAAAGTCTTACCTAATCCAAGCCTTAGTAAGAGTTGCCTTTACGAATCCTATCGTCTTTCCGAGACATTTCAAGAGCATTTTCATGAAAATTATTGGGAAAAGTGGCCTACTAAGAGAGGAACGTGGCTACTTTCTTGTGTGAAGCATAAACAAATTCAACAAAGAAGAGATGTTTCAAAAGAAGGAGGTTGCAGGTATAGCAATTCTTTTGAGTATTCCCTTACTTACGAAGGAATCATTTTTAAAGTTTACCAAAAATTTATTTTAGCAACTTTAAATATATCGCAAATGACGTTCAGATATACTTTAATGAAAGAAAATTATGTCAGCCTAAATCAAAGGCGGCACCTCACAATAAAACAGATGAGCATAATTTAAAGCTTCTTAAATTATATTTTAAGAATTTTCCAGCAGTGCCATCACACTATTGCAGAGCCAAAAGCACAAAAGTTTATTTGCCACAAGAATTTCGAAATATTCAAACCCTTTATAAGTGCTACAGTCAATACATGAATGACACAAATTTCAGCAACTATATTATGTCGAATTGGGTTTTCCGAATAGTTTTTAAACCCGAATTTAACATAGGTTTTCCTTACCAAAAAAAGATAAGTACACTAAGTGCAAAAATATTAAAAATCTTGATGATGAGGAAAAAAATAATTAAGAGAAAGTTTCTCATTTAATTTGGGTTTGTATGGTAACCCTAGGATCCTGAAATTTACATGGTTCATGAATACGGATCAGAAACTTATAGTGTCCAAATTTCAGTTCGATATGTTAAAAAACACTAATAAGCACATTAATTTAAAGGGGGGTTTGTATGGGAGGTAACCCCCTAATGGTCCGATTCGGCTGATTCCGACAAATGTGTAGCGTATGGTAAATAGAAACCTATGTGCAAAATTTCAGCTCTCTAGCTCAACTGAGGAACTAGTTTGCATACATACAGACGGACAGACGGATATGGCTAAATCAACTCGTCTCATCGAGCTGAACACAAATATACACCCAAATCTTTTTTTACACGGTGGATACGTTCCATAGAAAACCGTGCAACAAAATATCGTGTAAAAATATACATGCGGCATATGGTAAATTTGGGGATATGTTCCAAAACTTTAAAAAATCGTGTAAGATTGAAAATCTATACATATTCCCCCCAAAAACCGTGCATAAAAAGTAAAAATGAAATCCATGTTATTTATAAAACGAGAAATAATTCAATTGTATAAAAAAAAAAAAAAAATTACTATGTAGTATAAAAATGTGTATCATATAAAAATTTAAATTTAAATAAGAAATAAAAGTAGATTTCGCAACTATTCATCGCTACTTGATAACAAGCGTGCACGTTTATTATGGGCTGGAGCATCGTCATCTGAAGATAATTCTTCCACCACTGCCTGTCTATTGTTATTAGAGGCTGTTGTTGGTTTTTTTGTTATAAAGTTTGTTTTTAGCAGCTGTTATTTTGGTTTTTTAAGTTCCTTATATCCAGCTACACAAAACTGAAGATTGCGTTGGAATTTTAATGCACGCTCCATATCATGATCATAAGTAAGAAAGTGTTGTTGCATGTTTGTAACAAATTTCAAGCCTTCTCTAATTAAATCAGCTGTTAATTACTTAACTTCACCTTCAACTTCGTCATTATCGGGTTCTATATTATCATCAACTCTCATGACATCAATCAAATCGTCCTCATCCAAAGGGATTTCTTGCATCAATTCGTCGATGTCAGTTGTTTGAATGTTGTTAAAAACTTCGCCACCAATTGTCTGTGATAAAGCTATAAATTCAGAGTAAACATCTGATTTTTGTGCATCAAAACTTCGACTTTTGACGCATGCCGGCCAAAGTTTTTTCCAACAATCATTTTAGGTGGATTGGCGCAACTGTTTGATGGCAAAAGAAGCATGTCTAATACAATCCAGAATTGTAAACTTTTTCCATGCTTCCACAACCGTTAAATTTTTTTCTTCCACTGAATCTAAAATATATTTAAACGCTTGCTTTATGTAGTACATTTTAAATGCTGCTATAATACCCTGATCGAGTGGCTGAATCAGCGAGGTGGTATTAGGCGGCAAAAACAGCAATTTATTATTTGGATGATCCAGCACTGGGTGGCTGGGGGCATTATCAACGAGCAAAAGTATTTTGAATTCCAAACCTTTTTGTTCCATATTTTTCTGGACTTCAGAAACAAAGCAGTTTTTGAACCAGTTTGTAAACAGATCAGCCGTCATCCATGCCTTTTTATTCGCCATCAAATGAACTGGAAGTTGTTTAATGTTTGTACCTTTTAAAGCTCGCGGCATAAGAGATTTGTTGATTAACAGAGGCTTTAACATTTTATCACCAGACGCGTTACTACAAAACAAGAACGTCACCCGTTCTTTGGCTGCTTTAAAACCACTAGCTGATTTTTCAGACTTTCGTCTGCTGAAGCAACTTCTCCTTTTATTTTTAAATTATGAAATGCAAGCGTTTTAAGAAAACCAGACAGCCATCCATCACTTGCATTAAATACCAGATTCTTCATTTCCTGAAGGCTTGTTGATGGCTCCAATTCCTGATGTCGGCTGTATATTCTAAGTGATTTCTCTTTTATAATTTTCCCATGGATAGGTATTCTTTTTTTTAGTAAAAAAAACTCCAAAAATGAAGCAACAACCAGAGAAGGGGAGATTGAGATGGAAAGCGAAGACGATTCAGATAGTGAAAAAAAAATGCTCAATATTTAATTTTCTTTTTTTGTTATTATTCGATGAATAAAATTTATACTGCGAAAAATACTGTTTTTCTAACATCGACTTACTGCTTTTTAACAACTTTTAAGTGAAATATACTGTTTTTTGTTCGATAAAATATCCGCTCCTTAGATATATATCATATTTCTATGATCTTGGGACAGCATAAAAAAAACAAAATTATTTTACAATAGTTAGTAATTCTTTGTTGAGCATTTATATTTTTTTTAACGCGTATATTGAATATTTAAATTTATATAAGTACTTTTAGCCTTTTAGTTTTATGTTTACAGTACTCAGAAAATTTTCATGGTTTTCTTTTGTTTTTCTGGTATGACATTTTTTTAATTATAGTATTTTATTTTAGTAACATTCGAAATTCAAAAAGGTATATTAATATTTTTCCATTTAGTTAACAATACACAATTAAATAAGTAAATAGCACAAAGCGTCTTAAGATGCATTTGATTATGAATATGAATTTTTTTTAATCTAATGAAATCATTATAAGTACATAATTACAATATAATTGTTATCATCATAGAAAAAACTGCAGTTAACATAAACATATTTTCTTATTTTAATAAAATAGTTATCTGTGATTAAACAACAAAACAATTTTTTTATATACACGTATGTGGTTAAAAGGGTATATTAGGTTATTATATACTTTACATATATTGTATCTTAAAAAGGGTCTATTAAGGTTTTATTTGCTATCATGTATATCTTAAAACGGTTTATTAAGTTTGTCCGAATATGAATCTATCTCGACAACGATAAGAGAAAACCGGCTTTTAAAATTGGTTGCGATTGTTTTCGAGGAATATTTTTTTTGAAATATTTCTGCGTAAACCCCTTGTTCAGTAATCTAAAAGTTATGTAAAACCCTAATAGAAAAAACATGATAGTAGTAAAATATTAAGATTTTCGATGGACATGTGTCATATCTTAAGATAACTGCTGTTAAAATTTTTGTCAGTATTTATTTACATTGATTTAAATTTAACCCTCCGTGTCCGTCCAATTTGTGAGTTCAAAACCCGACTGTAGCGGTCTTAAGTTATTGCTATTTAATATATAGAATAAATCGTTAAATTATGTTTTCTAAAACGTCAGCTAATTTCATATCAAAGATATTAGATAAGTTCTATTTTTAGTTTCAATATAAAATAACATGAAGTTTATATAATATTGTATTTTGTTCTTTATACTAAAGAAATATCTACAATAATATTTTGAAAGATATCATCATCATACTATTCAATAAGTTTTGTTGTCATAGTACCTAGAATAGATTTTTCTTCAATGATGTACAACTTTTATTTGCAAAATTATTCACATCAAATCTGTATCATCATATCGAGCCCTTAACGCGAAAATAATTTAATATTGTACATCATTTTCTGATCCTATGAACTTAGAATTTTTGTTTCTGTAAATTGTTTTCATTTGTTGATTGTTAATTATTTTTTTTTTTTTTTGTTGTGCTCAAATCACTACCAATCACAACAATTTTCACTACATTTATCTTCATTGACTGGTGTTACCGTTACTACAGTTAATGATTGGTTGTTACCTTACGGATATAGTTACATGTAACTATTACTTGTTTGCTATCCAATATCTCGTACAATTTCAATTTTATCGCACATTTCGGACTCGACATCATGTATGGTCGTAAAATGTGTACGATCACTGCGGAAAGTATTACGTTCATTAGAACTGGTTTTAATTGAACGTTCTGAAGGTGTTTCGGTGCCACTTAATTGTATGCGTTTTTGCAAAGCTGATACAAAATTCTAAAATTAAGAATGTCAATGCATAATTATTGTAAATCATCATTGGAATGAAAGAATGTCATTATTACAATATTAAATAAATTTTAGGCCATGTAAGTATGTGTTCATATACCTGAGATATAATATCGCCACGTGCTGTGCGTACTTGATATAAATAACGAAATTTCCGCTGTCGTGCCTCTTCGCGTGTTTCACGTATACGTGATGATGGAGCACGTCCTCCCATGGGTGCTTGCGGATTATGTGATAATTGTTGTGGATTATTGAGTTGTTGATTATGATGAACATTTTGCATATTGTTATGATGATGAAAATGTGGCTGTAGATGATGATGTCGCAAATACACACGTTTACGATGATCCACACGCCATGCTGTGATAAAACTTTGAACCATAACGCTTATAAATATGGACACTGGCCAGGAAATAATTAATAAACCACCATAGCAAGGTGGTGGCATAGGATGAGGTTTCATGTAAAGAATCTACAATAAATTGTAGCAGTTATAAAAAATAAGTTAATCCGAATAATTGAAATGATATGATCTTCTAGAAGAGTACTACTTACCCAATTAATTGTTTCTAGACCATGAAGGAAAAAATCTATAGAGGCTATAATCATGGCTGTGCCAACAACGCTGGACGTCAAGATGGTTACATACTTAACGCAACACAATGTCAATACTGAACAAATGACGGCACCACCAACAACCGCCACATAAATCTCACGATACTAAAATATAGAAAAATTAACTTTGTTAAGTTATTAAAGTTTTCTGTATGAACTTACGCCAAATTCATTATCTGGCATTGTGGCTACACACAAAGCCATTGCTGCACCGGAAAGTAATGCACCAGCAAAGGCACTAATCAACACTGAGGCAACAGGATGCGTTGAACCAAGCACGGCACCAATAAGACCAGCTACAATAGCCAAAGCCGAATCGGCTGGTTTGCCAAGTAATGTTATTTGGAAATCTTGTAAAATAAAGATGCCATTAGCGCCCACAAGTAATCCACTGAGAAAGCCAACAGCACGTAAACAACGATAACCGAGCAACGCATACACGATACCAAAAACAGCAGTTATAGTCCAAAGCAGCGCTGCCAGAGTATCTGGTGCTGTTGGCGCACATATTGGGGTCTCCAAGATGCCCTGCAATATATCTCTATATATATAAAAAGCTCGTGTCACAGAGTTTGTCATTAATGGACTCTGAAACTACAGAACCGCTCTTGATGAAATTTTTTATATTTGTGTCATTTGGTCCAACTTGGTATATAGGATAGTGTTTATCACGATTAATGAGTTCAATATTTTTTAATTTCAAATTAAATGATTTTTTTAAAAGTTCCATAAATTTGTAACAGATGGCGCTGTGCACCTATCTACAACGTCCTATCATTGCTACAAAACTCATAAAAACGTCAAAAAACTAAAAAAAATATTGCGTTATGTTGCTTGCTTTCGTTAGTAGAAAAAAATTAAACAAATGTGCGTGGACAAAAAAAAAAACCAGAAAGAAGGCTATAATTGGCAGTGGCAAAGATGTAATACTCTTCACCCTCCTCCGGGTTGCATCCAAACTTTTTTTTTTTTTCTTTTCTTAGCATCACCATATTCTCTCTGTTACAGTGTGAGTATCAACAAAGAATACATTTTGAGTATCAACAAAGAACACAGATTGAGTTGCATTGTATTTTTATTGTACTTATACTCTTTATAAGTTTGTCATTTAATGTGAGTTTGTATGGGAGGTACCCTTGCTGGTAACCCTAGGATTATGAAATTTAAATGGCTGATGGATACAGAACAGAAACTTATAGTGTCCAAATTTCAATTCAATAAGTCAAAAAACAAAAAACTTTTTCTAATAAGAACATTAATTTAAAAGGGGGTTTGTATGGGAGTACCTGTCGCTTCCGTGTTCAGCTTACAATTGAATTGCAGTCGTCTGCTAACGCTCAACACAAAGTCTTAATTTATTTCTTATCATTATTTTACAGTTACATTCATACGAGTACATGTAATGTTTCTTTTGTTTTCTTATTCTTCATACTTTTTATTCTAGTTATTTCTTATTCTTAGTTATTTCTTATTTCTAGTTATTTCTTATTCTTAGTTAGGTATGTATATATAAGTACTGTTAGAGTTTATTTATCTTTCTTATATAATATTGTATATTGTATATTGTTTAACCCTTTGTTAACTCTCTCCTTGGTTAGATTAAAACGTCCCCGTTTTTCAACTGTTGCCGAGTTTAAAAAGTTTAAATTATTAGGCGATATTTATTCAAATAATGAATAGGTTTATAAATATGATCAAATCACATTCATTATAATGAATTTGAATTTCTCTCATATTCATTATCAGTTACATTATGAATAACTTGTGTTTCTCTTATTCCATTTATATTTTATTTGTACAATGCATATTGAATGTGGTTATTATTACAAATCATACAATGAAACTTAAATAATTTGAAAAGTCTTTGAGTAACTGTATGAATTGTATAGTTATATTGATGTATTGCAAGACTTCGTGTTATCTCAATTAATTTACTGTGAAATCTTTCGATTTGAGCGTTCGTAGTAGAATGAGCTAATGGACTTGTTGTGTGTTGTATTTGGAGTTTATTGTACAAAACTTTGGCTGCATGACTATTGAATATTGATTCATTATCGGTCATAAGTAATTCGCAAAGAGGAAATGATGATGCTAACACTTCTTTGAGGATATTGTGAAATTCTTTTTTTGATCCGAGTATTCGTATTTGAGCGTATTTTGAATACCTGCATATTGTGGTCAGATATAATTCATTTTCGAAATGAAATAAGTCCATTTAAAGACTTTGACCTGATTTATCTGGAATGGGGGTTTTTTGTATTGGAATATTTGAGGGGTGACGCTCATATTTTGATACCAAACAAGTCTCACAGTGTTTTGTTAAGTTTTTTATATGTCAATACATCTTGGGCCAATAGTAATTTTCTTTGATTTCGTTACAGTTATTTGAAGGGTTTCTATGTGCTCTATTATGTGTCTTTCTTATAATTTCTTCTTGTTCTCTAGAATCTATTATGTCTTGTAATATAAATTGATAGTGAATTGATTGACAATTTGGAAAATGTGTTTTTAATATTGTTTCTAGCTTAGGTTTCATTGATCCTTCTATATTGAATGCATTAATAGTCTGGATTTAGAACCCATTTTAATTGTGCAATTAAATAGTTTTCTGTCTTGAATTGGATTGTATGTTGAAAGTTTTTATTAAATTTCTTGACCTGAGAATAGTGATTTTGGTGATTATAATTTGATTTTTGTAAGCATTTAGTGGATTTGTTACTTCTTTTAAGAATTTATTTGGTGAGAATAATTCTGAATGTATTGAATCATTTGAGAATTTTGAAGTAAGGTTATTTATTTGAGGAGAGACTACCACATTTTGAGCTCCTGGTTTGTATTCTATTTTTGCTCCATATTCTTCTATTAAAATTTTCCACCGTTTTAATTTTGCATTAGGATTTTTTTCTGATATGCTAAAGGTTAGAGATTGGTTGTCTGTATAAATCGTTAAGTCTGCTATTCCATATAAATTGTTTCTAAGATTTTTTAAGGACCAAACATTAGCTAGCAATTCTTTTTCATTTACACTATAATTAACTTCTGTATCTGAAAGTGTTCGTGATACAAATATTATCCTATTTTGTGAAAGGACAGCTCCTATGGCATAATCACTTGCGTCAGTGGTTAGTTCAAGAGGTTTCGTGAAATCTGGTTGATTTAGTTCAATTTCTGCATGTAAATGGTCTTTGAGCATATTAAATGATTTGATTGATTCTTCATCTAACTTGATTTTATACTTTGGACTTTGATTCTTCGAGATTGTCTTTCCTTCTATTGATTTCAAATAATTGTTGAGAGGTTTTGCTTTATGAGCGAAGTGTGGTATAAATTTTCTATAATAATTTGCTAATCCAAGAAATGATCTAAGTTCTTTTAAATTGGTTGGGATTGGGTAATTTTTGATTGTTTCAATTTTTTTGGTGTCGACTGTTATTTTTCTTTCTTTGATTCTGTGTCCCAAAAATTCTATTTCTGTTTGGAAGAAATGTGATTTTTCTATTGAGATTTTCATATTTGAATTATGGAGAGCTGTGGTAATTATTTCTATGTGTTTAATTTCTTCTTCTGATTTGGAATATATTAATACATCATCTATGTATACGTAAGCGAATTTTGCAATATAGGGGCGTAATATATCATCTAGACAACGTTGAAATATTGAGGGTGCGTTTCTTAGCCCAAACGACATTCTAAGAAATTCATACTTTGCTCCGTTAACAGAAAATGCTGTTTTCTCTCTGTCTTCTTTTTTAATTAACACTTGATGAAATCCTGACTTTAAGTCAATAGTTGAAAATATTTTTGCATCTCCTAAATTTTGTATTGTTATATTAATATCTGGTATTGGGTACCTATCTGCTATTGTTGCTGAATTAATTTTCTGAAAATCGACTAATCTTTTCTTTGGTTGCCCCTTTTCATTTAATCATTTCTTGGGTACTATCCATATTGGTGAATTATGTGAGCTTCTACTAGGTTGAATTATATTATTTTTTAATAAGTTTTGAATTTCCTCTTCTACAAATTCTTTTTATGCATAAGGATAGGGATATTGTCTTGTATAAATAGGCCTAATTGTAGCTTCTATAGTTGTTGTGAATGGTAAATTTTCGCTAATTTGTTTATTTATGCTCATTATTCTGTCAATTTCGAATTTATATTTTTCTGAGTGACATGAATAATTACATTGCAAAGTTTTGGGAATTTTAATTTAATACTCAAGTTTTAGGAATAGTGAACCTTGCTTTGATTTTTTTTGAGACCTTCGAATCCTAATATCATGTCAAACTGTTTTATTTTATCTGATTTATAAAATTTTAGGTCGTGTTTCAATATACCAATTTTTTTTTTTTTTTTAATTTAATTTTGGAAATTCCATGCACTGAACTAATCTTAGTAGGTGTTTTTAATTCAATTCGGTTTCCTATTTTACAATTTATACTAATATAATTTGATGTTGCTCCTGTGTCGATTAATATAACTACTCATTTACCTGTTAATTGTCATTTTTGGACTAGACATGGTAGTCCGTTCATACATCTAAAAAAGTTGAACGTGTCTCATAGTGCTCAACTTCTGTTTCTTGGACAGTGCTGTCTTCTGATGTCGTTGTCATCTTCTTTGCTGTGTGTTGGTTGAAGTTTCCCCACGTTGTTTAATCGTTGTTGTTTCAATTTTTGTTGGAAGTTACCTGAATTATAATTGGGCTTGGTACAGAGTGATGCATGTACAACATGCAACGAGGTAAATGTTAGGGGAACTCTAGAACACCTACTTTGCCAATGTCCAGCTCTCTACAGATCACGCTTTAGCTATCTCGGATCTGTATCTTTCCTCTCCTTGGAAAGTATCGCGGATCAGAAAAGTAGCAATTTATTAAAGCTCGCAAAAAAGTGCATAAAAAACAGAGTTTAAAGAGTCTCCATACTTCTTCTTGGCAACACAAAGGACCATTATTGGTCTATGTGAGATCCTCTTGATCAGCCAAGCAAACCTAACCTAACCTATGTATAAATTTATAAGTGCAATATATACAAAATATTTTTTTCAAATGTTTTTTTGATTTTATTTCTTTTTTTTTTTAATTTTCAATAAATTTTTAGTTAGTAAATATTTAATATTATTGTATTAAATATAAATAAATTATCCTGATAAGTAATAAAAAATTGAGATACTTTTAAAAAAAATGCTAGCAATTAGTTAAAATTGTAATTAATATAATATTATAAAATATTTAATTGAATATAAGAAAATAATCAGAAGAAAAAGCAAACGTAAAAATGTTACTCACACAAATTCCTCTGTATATATTTAAAATATGTATATATATATAATAAATATAATATATATTAGGTATATAGTATATACTATACTAAATGTACATATATTTTAAAATTTCACACGCACACAGAATGTAAAAACGTATACTCCCCCGCGCAAAAAATATCCCGCCAAAAATTCTAACTAAATCAATTTAATAGTAAAAATAATCACACTTTTCCCAAACACTTCTTTATACACGCACCAATCAAATTTTTTATTATTATAAATAACTAATCTGTATTATCTTGTATCAATTTTGATTTTAACTATTAATAATCAATAACGCTTTTTGCTAAAGTTAATGCACCGCTCGAGTAATTGCAAGCACAATGAATATGCATACAGAAGAGAGCAGAGAATAGAATAGAGAATATAAACTTGCTCTCCCCATTTTGAGAAATATTTGCTCCCTCTTTTGGTCATGATCATGATGTTGATGTTGGGTCTCTCTCGAGTTCTCAAGCTCTTATAGTCATCGAATGCATAACCATGCGCTCATTTCCATGTGTAAGTAAAATATGTACGTACATATGTGTCTCATGTATATTAGAGTATTGCAGAAATATATGTTTTCTTTAATTTTTTTCGAAACTAAATGAAATCAACTGCCGAATGACAATTTCTCTTTCACCGTGTGACCATGTTTAATTTTAGTATATAGAAATATAACATAATTGTTTACTTATGAGAAGCATTACTATATTTTCTCAGTTACAGTTTGAGTATCAACAAAGAACACAGTTTGTCACTTAATGCCGGTTTGTATGGGAGGTACCCCTCCTGGTAACCGTAGGTTCATGAAATTTATATGGTTGATGAATATGGATGAGAAACTTATAATGTCCAAATTTCAGTACGATACGTTTAAAAATAAAAAACGTTTTCTAATAAGAACATTACTTTAAAGGAGTTTTGTATGGGAGGTACCCTCCCTAGTAGTACGATTCCGACAAATGTTCAGCGTTTAGTAAAAAACTGTGGGACTAGTTTTGCGAACAGACGGACAGACGGACTTGTCTAAATCAACTCGTCTCATCGAGCTGATCACAAATATATATACTTTATGTGGTCTGCGATGGCTCCTTCTGTGTGTTACAAATTTCATGACAAACTAATAATACTATTCACTCCCGTGAAGAGTATAATAACGCAAATTAAAATATTCACATATTACAGGTACTGTTCCTCCTACTGATATTATACCCGACCCAAACAACAATGCTAACACCAATTGAAAACCAGCATTGATTTTTACAAATACTAATAAACAAATAGAAATAAGTTATGATTGTGTAATAATATTGCCATAATAAATTAGATCAAAGATTAAATCTATAACACCAATAAATAGACTCAAAAGGGGACTAGTACACGCTATTGGATCAGCTCCAAAATGGTTATTTGGTCTAATGGACCTTTATTGATTCATATTTATGGGATCAGTTTCTGTGAACCACTCTATTGCAAAGTTTGTCCGCGGAAAAAATTATTAATAATGCAATCAGCTTCGAAAACTGTAAGTAAATAAGTAACTGTTAACTAATGTGATGTTAGTCTTGTTAATAAGTAATAATGTTTGTGTGGTGATGTTTTAGGTGTGTGACGTGTAATAAATTATATGTTTCATGTTTTTTAAATTATTGTGAAGTGATAAAAAAAAAAAATGTCTGCAGATTTCTCAATTATCACTGGTGCCTTACAGTAGTAGTGACTGTGACGATTGCTCATATGAAACGAAACCACTGGCCCTTAAATCAAAGGAAACCATTAAGAAGAAAGTCTTACCTAATCCAAGCCTTAGTAAGAGTTGCCTTTACGAATCCTATCGTCTTTCCGAGACATTTCAAGAGCATTTTCATGAAAATTATTGGGAAAAGTGGCCTACTAAGAGAGGAACGTGGCTACTTTCTTGTGTGAAGCATAAACAAATTCAACGAAGAAGAGATGTTTCAAAAGAAGGAGGTTGCAGGTATAGCAATTCTTTTGAGTATTCCCTTACTTACGAAGGAATCATTTTTAAAGTTTACCAAAAATTTATTTTAGCAACTTTAAATATATCGCAAATGACGTTCAGATATACTTTAATGAAAGAAAATTATGTCAGCCCAAATCAAAGGCGGCACCTCACAATAAAACAGATGAGCATAATTTAAAGCTTCTTAAATTATATTTTAAGAATTTTCCAGCAGTGCCATCACACTATTGCAGAGCCAAAAGCACAAAAGTTTATTTGCCACAAGAATTTCGAAATATTCAAACCCTTTATAAGTGCTACAGTCAATACATGAATGACACAAATTTCAGCAACTATATTATGTCGAATTGGGTTTTCCGAATAGTTTTTAAACCCGAATTTAACATAGGTTTTCCTTACCAAAAAAAGATAAGTACACTAAGTGCAAAAATATTAAAAATCTTGATGATGAGGAAAAAAATAATTAAGAGAAAGTTTCTCATTTAATTTGGGTTTGTATGGTAACCCTAGGATCCTGAAATTTACATGGTTCATGAATACGGATCAGAAACTTATAGTGTCCAAATTTCAGTTCGATATGTTAAAAAACACTAAAAGTAAATTTAAAGGGGGGTTTGTATGGGAGTTAACCCCCTAATGGTCCGATTCGGCTGATTCCGACAAATGTGTAGCGTATGGTAAATAGAAACCTATGTGCAAAATTTCAGCTCTCTAGCTGATGAACTAGTTTGCATACATACAGACGGACAGACGGATATGGCTAAATCAACTCGTCTCATCGAGCTGAACACAAATAT
>JBAMAV010000537.1:0-46869 GCA_037043315.1 Amiota communis
AACAAACCCCAAGATATGTTAAGATTCATCAAAAGTCTAAACATATAGGGTTTCTATTAAATAGGGCTATGTACAATAGATCTTACTGGTCGCTGTGCTATCGGGCCCATTATTATTATTATTAATATATGTTATATGTTTTTTTATTCGGAGGATCTTTAGATCTCCTTAGTCAACCGTGTTAAAGTTCTTTCCTTATCTTCTACAGAAGATAAAGCCGTAGACTGCGCCAATTATGGTTTCTAAATTCTACTCTTGAGAGAGAAACAAAACCAATCTATTCTTTACAAATGTTTATTTAATACTAAACTCCTTAAACATCAAAGTCAATCTTAAATAATTAAGCTTACATCTAACAAAAGTTCAACTTAATTCTAAAGCTTTTAACGAAACAAGGAGGGAAAAGCAATTTAGATGATTAGGATAAACAGGGATGGAAAGACATTTAAATATTTAAGTCGTAAAGTATATTACCTATCCTAACTATACATAACTCGCACGTTGACAAAATTAAAACTGTAAATTTTTGAGAAATATATGACTTAGAACATTTAGCAATATATGCACATAGTTCTTGCAGCTCCCTTTTTCATTCCTGTTACCTATTTTACTAAAATTATAAAATAAAATTAACAATTTGCATATCACTTAAATATGTTATATGCCATCATCAGCTGTTTAATGATACACATGACGGAAAAAGACAAAATATTTGGAAACAACAGCAAAAACTTGGCACCACTCTGAGAAATTTGCCAGTCCTGTTTCGATTTTCAGCCGATTCCTTTGTTGAATCTACCTGAATCAATTCACATTCTACAACAACAACTGCAATTTTTCCTTGTGGTTGTTGTCCGATTCAATGGCCCTAACAAAGGCGAAACTGCCATTTTATTGAGAAGTTCTCGGCGATAGTTTCCCATTCAGTTATTGTTGTTGGCAACGGTAATGAAAATTATTAATTATTTAATTATTATTTATTTTTTATTTACAGACTAAACATCTATAAGAGACAAAGACGGACAAAAATTGTATTGAAGTCAAAGAACTTCTCATCGATGTAGATCAGGTCGAGAGAGATCAGGTCTTAACCAATCTCAACAACCTTGATGACAGTTCCATGCAACGTATCGTCTTTCTTAATGTCTTTTTCAATTATTGAAAGTATGTTATGAAACTAACCATTTCTTGAACGAATGTTCACCAGTACTCAATTCTTTCGTTAAAACAGAAAACGAACCTTTCTCATCGCGATCGTCCCTCCAATCTTCAAACCATTTTCTTTTCCCTTTTTTTTTTGAAGCAGCCTCCGACTCCACTCTGTAGCACTCCATCCATTTAAGCATAATTTCATCGTCATATAATAATGTGCTTTGCGATGAAACACACACCAGCATACGAAAAGAAAAATGAAGAGAAATGAGAAAAAGTTTGTTTGTTACGACAGTCGCACAATGAATAATCAAGCAAGACAAAACCATCCGACAACAAAGAAGAATTGACGATAAGTCCAAACACCGAGCATGAAAATGTAAATCATATTTGTATATCTTGAACGTTCTCCTTAACGTCTCGCTCATTTCATCACAGTCTTTTACAGCATTCGCAATGAGTCTCTTCTCAGTACTAAGATTTGAAAGTGTTATTCATGAGCTCGATCCTTATTTTAACTATCGCAACACGCGTTTCTTGGCTAAGGCTTCTATAAATTTCATAATAAGTTCGATGACCGTGCTTGGTATTCATGTTGGCACCGTTTTTCTCCTCATAACCAATCTGGTCACCTATGCTTTAACTAAGAAGATACATGTGAGTATATAATATTACTAAATTTGTTATGTATCTACGTACAGAAATGTGCAGCAAGCAATAATATACCCCGTTTATAAGACACCCAAAACAGTTTGCACTGATATCAGCCTAACTCAGAATGCATGCATAAATTGATTTTCAGTTCGTTCTGGACTCGCGAAGCGACTTCAACAAGCGTACATTTCAAACCCGTCATTATTTTCGGGAACCGTATTTATGTGTCTTATAAATGCAAAGCTTATTGCAAACGTTGAAAATCAGCTGTTCGCAAATTGTTGTTTAGTGCATTGTTGCCATATGCTGCAATTATTTTCCTTTATTATCATTTTCACAATGATTTTGTGAATTATAGATTTAAAACTCATTGCAAAATCTTATTAAAAATCAAGATAAAGATTATACATTGAACATTTGTCTTGTACAATGTGATTTCATATGAAATTCTTAAACATTTACCCCCGGGTGGCTTAAATAAACTAACAGAGCTGTATAACAAAATTATATACTCCAGTATAATTCCCCAACAATGGAAGATATCGATAATAATCCCAATCAAGAAACCCAACAAGGCCAAAGATAGAATTATTGGGTACCGTCCAATATCGCTACTGCCATGCATTTCAAAAGTTTTAGAAAAAAACATCGCCTGACATATTATGTGATACCTCTATCAAGAAAATTTATTATCACCTCATCAATTGGCTTGCAGAACAAAAAGAAGTACCACTGACGCCCTGCTAGTTATTGATGATTACATATGCAAAAGTCTCTCCACACGAAACCATGTCTCATTACTATCAATAGATATAGAAAAGGCCTTTGATAGAGTAGGTAGCAACTAGTTGAGTGGAAATTAGCGCCAAAATTTCAAATTTCGTGCGAAGCTACCTATACAACAGATGGCTAAAAAAAAAGGCAAATAACTCTTTATCGAAAGAGGAGAAACTTCATAATGGTTCCCCCAAGGATCACCGTTGTCGGTAGCCCTCTTCTTGATCGCCTTTGACAAACTTAATGTTCTGATAAGCTCGAACAAATTTTTCATGCATACTATGTATGCTGACGATCTCTGCCATATTTTTAAGCCAAACAATAATTACTATATTCAAATAAGTTCAATATTTTCTGAAATAGTAGCTTGGTGTGACTTTAGCTGTACTAAAATTACCAATGGAAAATCTACTCACTTACACATCTGTAGGAAAAGAAACTGTACTGACATTGAAATCACCATTAATAACACAATTATAAGTAAATCTAAGTATCTCAAAATATTAGGTTTAATTTTTGATAATAAATACTCATGGAACGAGCATGTACATTCACTTATAAAATCACTTAATAATAGAATTAACATAATCATATGCCTAAGTAGTATCAAACTTAAAAGTAACACACTCTCACTTATCAACATTGTCAAAGCAATTATTTTATCTAAAATTGACTACGGCTTCGGTATATATGGAAAAACAAAACAAACATCAAAAAACTAACCACTCCATACCATGCGACTGCTAGGATCTCACTCAGAGCGTTCCGTACTACCTTGATAGAATATAGAATATAGAGCAGCTTTCAATTGGATCCGAGAAAAATTCGCCAGATGGAAATTTATCTTTACGGACGGATCAAAGTCACACCATATAACAGCTTTCAGCGTTATCTCCGAAGAAAACCACACTATTAAAACAGCCATATTACTAGCCATACTCACTGCCGTGGAATTTGCAGCAATTACTCAAAAGTCCAAATTTATCATTTGCACTGACTCGATGTCAACTCTCTTAGCTGTTAAAAATATCAACAACGTCGAATCAACAGTCAGGATTATAAGAGACTATTATAAATCATCATAACAAAATTCGGCTGATGTGCATACCTGGCCATGTAGGAATAACAGGTAACGAACAAGCTGACGCTGCGGCGAAATCGGCAACACGAGTTCCACTCCACCACACGTCCAATAAAGATGACATCAAGTAGCAGTTAAACAGCACAATAGCAGAGAAATTGAATGTAATATGGAACGAATACTCCCACTTTTATAAGCAAGTAAACCCGATAAGAGAAGCACTCAAAATCTTGTCAACTATAAACAGGAAACAATGCGTGTTGTACACCAGATTCAGACTGGTACACACAAAGTTTTCACATGAACATCTTCTCAACAAGACACCAGTGCCAACTTGCAATTTTTGCAACTCAGGTACACTTAGTGTGGGCCATCTCACTGACAGTTGCAGTCGAATCCAATCCCTGTGAAACTCCCTTCACATCCCTCCACTCCGCCATTTACTTACAAAAGCCAGTCAAAGTAAAAGATTTCATATTACTTATTAATAAATTAAATCTAGATCAGTTAATATAATGTAGTTTTAATCTGTAGTCTAAGTTTGAAAATTATTGTAAATAACAAAATAATTAAAAAAAAAATAATAAAAACTTACGACCTCATCTAGCTCAAGGCCGTATTTGCTTCAGCTTTTATATTGCATTGTAGAATTAAGTTTTCTAATTTACAGTAAATAAATAAACAATGTGATTTTGAAAAAAACCTTTATTTTGAGAGGTGAGCTACATCTTATTTTATGCATATGGTAACTTCAACAAACACATATTCGTTTTCAACAAGAGCACAGGTCGTCGCACGCATAAATAACTAAACAAAAACTGTTCTGAGTCAGGCTGATATCAGTGCAAACCGTTTCGGGTGTCTTATAAACGGGGTATATAACACGGTTACACACAACCAATGAGTGTTCAGCATTGGAACAGAAGAGAGAGGCACACAAACTTCTTTATGCTCCCATTCTACTGCGCTCGCAACATCAACGGCAATAGAACAGAAGAGAGAGGAACACAAACACTCAAGCCTCACTATTCTCTCATTCATTCTACTGCGCTCGCAACATAAACGGCAATAGACCAGAAGAGAGAGACACACAAACACACAAACCTCTCTATTCTCCCATTCTACTGCACGCACACATGCACATATCAACGGCTATGTGTTGTTATTGTTGTTATAAAGCGGTTATTCTAAACACCTTTTAACGCTTAAACCTCCACCTTTTTTGATAAAAATTCAATGTACACATCTAGCGAAAAATACATTTCAATTGGTTTTTTTTTGTCCAAATAGGTTCAGTGGTTTAAGCAGGAACGGACTCACAAATTCAATGTTTGCCGTTTAATAAGATAAGCGATTCATGTTTTGTGATGTTTCTTTTTAATTCAATGTGAACGGAGTTGAAGCATTGTGCATAGTGGGTTTGATTAGCAGGATATGGTGGAAATTGGATTTATCGTAACCGATGTAAACTGTTGGAGTGGAAAATGTAACAATGATGAGAAAACGTTTTGTGTTTTCATATTATATCACACTTTTAGAATATATAGATCCAATAATATCATAAATATAATCTCTCCTATTTTATTGATGAGGTTACAAGAGAGCTATATACATATATGTATGACATATTGACCAAATAAATGTGTTTTACAAAAACTTATTGTCAGTTTGATAAGAAAGCCCTCTCATCACGGGAAACTACTATAATATATATTCACACATTATATATGAAAGTTTGCTTTCTAATCCAAGACGTATAAAATAAACTAGTTTCGTTTCTTAGGCGCTCGGTGTTTTTGGACTTTGCCAAATACATGAATGTGTCGATTTCTTACGATCGCGCATGTCAAAAGAACACTTTAAGTTGCTATTCAAGGCACTTGACTCCAGCATGCTTATGATTATATTGTTGGTTGCCACAGTATTATCCATCACTGGTAAAGTATCTGCATGGACTGGACGATTCTATTCGCTATTGGACCCATCATATGCGAAGAATCATATACCGATTATTGCATCAGGTTCAGAGCATCAACCAACATTTTGGTCATCTTTCTACTTTGATCTCCAGGTTAGTGAAATCAAATCAATTTTTGAAATTATAAAAATCATTGGCAATGATGAGTTTATGAGTGCGGCTAAGTGTTCATAAGATCGTGGCTGCCTTGTTATAGAAACCTATGTCAGTTGCGTATTTATCACCGAATGATTACATACACTTTGATCACTTTGACCATTACAGCCTGCATTCAATTTTTTTATATCTATATATCATTAAAGCTAATATCCGCTTGATTTTCCTTTTATCTTCTTATAGATACTCGTGTTTTTTTTCCGGCGGGTCTTTATTTCTGTTTTTCGAAGTTAACCGATTCGAATATATTCATTATATTTTATTGTGTTACTATGGTGTTATACTTTGCTGGCGCTATGGTACGTTCGATGCTGATTTTGGTGCCTGTTATGTGCGTACTCTCTGGTATTGCAATCTCACATCTATTTACCAAATACCTCAAATGTGTCGATGCATCAAACAATGTTAGGGCAAATGAAAGTCAATACAATAAACTTGAACAACAAAGCGCTGGCATTAAGATTTAAGTCGCTATTAGCTTCATAAAAATAATAACGCTAATGCTTATGGTTTATACTTTCCATTGTACATGGAGGCGTTCTCTTCGCCTAGCATTGTGCTTAGTGCACGTTCACACGATGATCGTCGCATTATTATCGATGATTTCCGTGGGGCATATTTTTGGCTCCAAATGGACATACGAAAGGTAAGTTAATTTTATAATATTGGGTTGGTGGAAGAGTAAACCTCCGAAAATTTGAATTGCCAAAACAAACTTTATGGTAATCAAATGTGATGATGCGGTGGAGAGACGTTGATGGGGGATACACATTGCGTATTGGGTTGTTCGTCTGCAGCGTAGAGAATGAATGTTTTTGCATGAGTAGGAGAGAGATAAAAAATGCTTTACTGGCATGGTGTAAGAAATAGAGGTGGCGCCATTAGTTTACAGTTATGTTTCGTTCTCAATTTATGACGTCATTCGCATATCAGTGTATAGAACGCTGAAATAATGCATTAAGTGTTGAACATAATTTGAAAATTGAAGAAGCAGTGCTATGAAGTCATTTGGTTGCGCTCTGATCAGCTGATTGTGTCGATTTAAATTATTTTCAGAATTGAAACTACATTATTTATGTTTTTTAATATAAGAAAACTGAATCGTGAAATGTCGAATATCCAACGCACCCAATCAAAAAAAATGAATAAAATTATAAATTAAAAAAAAACAAAGCAGCACCTTTTCCTTTTCATACAATTTTAACTTAGTTAACTACACACATTATCACATTTGTAAAAAATGAAATTAATAATTTAAATCGACACAATCAGCTGATCAGAGTGCAAACAAATGACTTCATAGCACTGCTTCTTCAATTTTCAAAATATGTTCAACACTTAATGCATTATTTCAGCGTTCTATACACTGATATGCGAATGACGTCAAATATTGAGAGTGAGTAAATTTCAAGAGCGTAAAAGGCCCTAGTGGCGGTACCTTGTATTACTGTATCATGCTTTACTGGTGTGTGTTTTTACGAAGAGCAAACGAACAAGTAACCGTAAAACCGACCACCAGCCGAAGATGCTTTCTCCCTCTCTCTCTTCGTGTGTGTCATCGTTTTTGTTGTTGAGAGTGAACATACAACAGAGCTCTCTTTCTGAATTTGCGTTTAACGTGAAGGGAAGTGCGGGTCGCTGCTGTTGTTTGGTTTTGTGCGCAACTTATCAACAACAACATACCAGCCTTTACTACAGTTGCATTTTCTCTCTTCTCTTTAATCTTATATTATTGTTTTCATTTGTGTGCCCTACACGACGCCGATCTCGCATATTAATTTGTACGCATGTCGCTGAGTCTTTGCTGTTATATGTCATATAAATCAATACGTTATGTAACCCAATTCTTTAAATTATTAATTATAATGTGCTATAATGAAATAAATGAATAATATTATAGAACACAACTCTAGTAATTATTTTAAAACTAAAAACTAAAACTTGAGTCCTAACATTATGTGCAGCAGTTTCACTTCAATAGTGTGCTTATATGGGTGAGGCACATTACTTTTTTATTATTATTATTATTATGGTATTTTTCTTAATCACCACAAGTATAAACTTACACATATGACAAAATTAATAAATACTGGTTTATATTAATTTCAAAATGATTGGTAAAAATGACAATATTTAACATTTTAGTTCCAAATTGAGTACAAAAAAGTCAGAGAGGACACATGGACGAAACGAAGTTCCTTTTTCTACAGTAATTAAAATTTTTATTTTTAACGTGACAAATAAGTAAGTCATTTCCGAAATTAATTTTGTTGATAGGTTGGCTTTGGAATTGATTGCTTTTAAAGTTCAGGATGGACTGAGTATGGGGTGCTGATTCGCTTGTCGTGTTAATTCGCACGAGTTATTTTATTAGTAGTTGAGATCAGTTAGCGCATGAAATATCTGAGTAACGTTCGTTGGATAAGAAATCGCTATTGCGATCAAGTGCTTTGATCTATATATACTAGAGGAGCCCCAAGGCGACACAATCGATCGCATTCTAGAAAAAGCATTTATTTTTTAAAATACAATTAGAATTCCTTCGTCCATATTGTCGCCAGCGAGCCAGTAGTTCAAATTTGGAAGAGGTAAGTTAAATTCATGTATATGTTTGTTTCCCTTACAATTTATTTTCCTGCCAATCGACTGTTCCTTCTTCATTGAAATATTTCATGAAGCCTTGCCTCACTGTCTCAGCTGGTCCCTTCCGATTATTTGTTCTGTTTTCTGTGTTGCTGATGCTTCCAGGGTGATGGAGATCAATGATTGAGAATCTATTGGTATGTTTTTATTATGTATTTAAAAGTTATAAAGAAAGCAACAAGTTTTTGTAATAAGTTCGACATTGTCAGCGGAAACATTCATTTTGTTTTGAAATATACGAAACCTGCTTCTTAAGATTCCAAATGCATGCTCGACAACATGTCTAGCTTGGGATAATCGCATTATTACAAATTTCAAAATTTCTTAAAAATTATTAAAATTAGAAACCTGCTGTTAGTTGGCGAGCGGATACCAGTTGGTGTGATGTGAGGGTGATGCGGCGTGTGCAGCGATCAAATGGAGGCAAGTGGCAACGTGGTGATCCAACAGCAACAGGCAATGCCAAACACCCCAAAAAAAAATCTCTTTCTTGGTTCGTCTCAAAATCCAATATGGAGGTTTTTTTTCATTTGTCAGTTCATCAAATTGACTTGTCAATTTTATTCCTCCTCTTCTTCTCTCCTAATTCAGCTGTTCCACACAAGAGCTACCTGCATTTATTGAAGTGCTGCCAAGGTGTCCTGGAAATGATCGATAGTTATCGATCATTTTTGTAACATTGCCCCCTCCTCAGACTTGTGGCTCCTGACCGAGATCATATTACGCTCCCCGATGTATTTGATCAGACGATTAACATGTACCACCGAAGTTGTTGAATTTCCGGGCGGTGGTCCATACAACAACTCACACGGCAGTCTTATATCTCGACCCATCAATTTTTCTGCTCGGGTCCAGTTATAAAAATTGGCCATGTCCTCTAGTTGGCGCTCATAATCCAACCATGATGAGCTTGCATCCATGTAACATGTTGATATTACTGAAGGTAATGATGCAGTTACTGGGTTGCTTGGATTGTTGTTGAAAGTATTTCGCGGATTATTTTGTTCCTCGAATGTCGATGTCTGCATTGTGTTGTCAGACATTCGCGCTGCTAAAGTCCGCTCTAGTACTCCAAACAAATTATCTAACCGATCTTGCACAATCTTGGCAATAGTATCGGTCAGTTTCGATGTGGGTGATCGTCGTGGCATGGTGAGGCTCTATACGGATGCCCGTTCGAAATAATAAAATTATTTTAAACCCCACATCTGACACCAATGTTACAAATTTCTAATTTGTCTAACAGTTTAACAGTGCTGCCAAGGTGTCCTGGAAATGATCGTATAAATTTTCATCTCCTTGTCTTGCGTCCCAAAGGGATATGGTTTTAACAAATGCTTCTGTAATGGGACTGCGTCGTCTCCTCAATGACATTCGTCCGTTTCCAATTGCTTTGTCCGACAATTTGCCTTCCAAGTGCACTCTAGCATCAGTGACCTGTCCATTGCACCCGACGTCACATATAAAGCGGCAGTTAGCGTGTACCAGCGCTAAACGAATAATGCTTTGGCTCCCTTTGTAATTGTAGTAAGAAGCACCATCATTACGGTGAGGCCTGAAAAGGATGTGTTTCCCGTCAATTGCACCCAAAACAAAGGAGAAACTGCCATTTTATTGAGAAGTTCTCTGCGATAGTTTCCAATTCAGTTGTTGTTGTTGGGAACGGTAATGAAAATTATCAATTATTTAATTAATATTTTTTTTTTTATTTACAGACTAAACATCTATCAGAGACAAAGAAGGACAAAAATTGTACTAAAGTCAAAGAACTTCTCATCGAATTGGTGAAACAAAAGAAACAGAATTTCAAATGGTTGGGATATCGGGTCGTAACCGAACAACCAGTTCCATTCAACGTATCGCCTTTCTTAATGTCTTTTTCAATTATTGAAAGTATGTTATGAAACCAACCATTTCGTGAATAAATGTTTACCAGTGCCAAATTCTTTCGTTAAAAAAGAAAACGAGCTTTTCTCATCGCGATCGTGACTCCAATCTTCAACCCATTTTCTTTTCCCTTTTTTTTGTGAAGCAGCCTCCAACTCCACTCTGTAGCACTCTATCAATTTAAGCATAATTTCATCGTCATCACTCTCACTCTCATCCATGTGCAGAATTAATTTTACACAATCTAAAATTTCATTTGCCTTCTTAAAACTCATTCGAATCTAAATAAAATTCATATAAAACCAAAAATGAACAGAAATGTAAACAATGTGCTTTGCGGTGAAACACACACCAGCATACGAAAAGAAAAATGAAGAGAAATGAGAAAAAGTTTGTTTGTTACGACAGTCGCACAATGAATAATCAAGCAAGATACAACCATCCGGCAACAAAGAAGAATTGACGATAAGTCCAAACACCGAGTATGATAATGTAAATCAAGACATAGACATATTTGTATATCTTGAACGTTCTCCTTAACGTCTCGATCATTTCATCACTGTCTTTCACAGCATTCGCAATGCGTCTCTTCTCAGTACTAAGATTTCAAAGTGTTATTCATGAGTTCGATCCTTATTTAAACTATCGCAACACGCGTTTCTTGGCCGAGGCTTCTATAAATTTCATAATTAGTTCGATGGCCGTGCTTGGTATCCATTGGGTCGCATTATTGGCGGTACCATTTATCCCGGCTTGATGATTACTTCAGCTGCATTGTACAGGATATTGTAGGGTCTGAACATCACGGTGGATGTAAGAAATGTTTGTGTATTCTTGGCATCGCTTTTCTCCTCATAACCAATCTGGTCACCTATGCTTTTACTAAGGAGATACATGTGAGTAAATAATATAACTAACTTTGTTATGTATCTATGTACAGAAATGTGCAGCAAGCAATAATATACCCCGTTTATAAGACACCCAAAACGGTTTGCACTGATATCAGCCTGACTCAGAATGCATGCATAAATTGATTTTCAGTTCGTTCGGGACTCGCGAAGTGAATTCAACAAGCGTACATTTCAAACCCGTCGTTATTTTCTGGAACCGTATTTATGTGTCTTATAAATGCAAAGCTTATTATAAACGTTGAAAATCAGCTGTTCGCAAATTGTTGTTTTGTGCATTGTTGCCATATGCTGCAATTATTTTCCTTTATTATCATTTTCACAATGATTTTGTGAATTATAGATTTAAAACTCATTGCAAAATCTTATTAAAAATCAAGATAAAGATTATACATTGAACATTTGTCTTGTACAATGTGATTTCATATGAAATTCTTAAACATTTACCCCCGGGTGGCTTAAATAAACTAACAAAGCTGTATAACAAAATTATAGACTCCAGCATAATTCCCCAACAATGGAAGATATCGATAATAATCCCAATCAACAAACCCAACAAGGCCAAAGATAGAATTATTGGGTACCGTCCAATATCGCTAGACATATTATGTGATACCTCTATCAAGAAAATTTATTATCACCTCATTAATTCGCTTGCAGAACAAAAAGAAGTACCACTGACGCCCTGCTAGTTATTAATGATTACATATGCAAAAGTCTCTCCACACGAAACCATGTCTCATTACTATCAATAGATATAGAAAAGGCCTTTGATAGAGTAGGTAGCAACTAGTTGAGTGGAAATTAGCGCCAAAATTTCAAATTTCGTGCGAAGCTACATATACAACAGATGGCTAAAAAAAAAGGCAAATAACTCTTTATCGAAAGAGGAGAAACTTCATAATGGTATCCCCCAAGGATCACCGTTGTCGGTAGCCCTCTTCTTGATCGCCTTTGACAAACTTAACGTTCTGATAAGCTCGAACAAATTTTTCATGCATACTATGTATGCTGACGATCTCTGCCTTATTTTTAAGCCAAACAATAATTACTATATTCAAATAAGTTTAATATTTTCTGAAATAGTAGCTTAGTGTGACTTTCCAATGAAAAATCTACTCACTTACACATCTGTAGGAAACTACTAACATTGAAATCACCATTAATAAAACACTTATAAGTAAATCTAAGTATCTCAAAATGTTAGGTTTAATTTTTGATAATAAATATACATGGAACGAGCATGTACATTCACTTATAAAATCACTTAATGATAGACTTAACATAATCATATGGCTAAGTAGTATCAAACTTAAAAGTAACACACTCTCACTTATCAACATTGTCAAAGCAATTATTTTATCTAAAATTGACTGCGGCTTCTGTATATATGGAAAAACAAAACAAACATCAAAAAACTAACCACTCCATACCATGCGGCTGCTAGAATCTCATTCAGAGCGTTCCGTACTACCCTGATAGCAAATATTCTAAGGTAAGCTGGCTTACCTAACTTGAACATCCGATTGGACTGGTCAATGGGTCGTGCAATCAACATACTCACTAACACACATGGATCCAGACTGCATACAACATTCATAAACTGTCAAAAACGTAAAAGGAAAACTAGACTAACATCAAGCATACAACTAATCATAAAAAAAGCAACTGAACTGGAAGTAATCATACAAACTCCCTCCATGGTATCTTAAAGCTGACTCAATAATGCTGGCTAAATATGAAAAGGTGACAACGCCAAACGCAGAATATAGAGCAGCTTTCATTTGGATCCGAGAAAAACTCGCCAGATGGAAATTTATCTTTACGGACGGATCAAAGTCACACCATATAACAGCTTTCAGTGTTATCTCCGAAGAAAACCACACTATTAAAACAGCCATATTACTAGCCATACTCAATGCCGTGGAATTTGCAGCAATTACTCAAAAGTCCAAATTTATCATTTGCACTGACTCGATGTCAACTCTCTTAGCTGTTAAAAATATCAACAATATCGAATCAACAGTCAGCATTATAAGAGACATTATTATAAATCATCACAACAAAATTCGGTTGTGCATGCCTGGCAATGTAGGAATAACAGGTAACGAAGAAGCTGACGCTGCGGCGAAATCGGCAACACGAGTTCCACTCCACCACACGTCCAATAAAGATGACATCAAGTAGCAGGTAAACAGCACAATAGCAGAGAAATTGAATGTAATATTGAACGAATACTCCCACTTTTATAAGCAAGTAAACCCGATAAGAGAAGCACTCAGAATCATGTCAACTATAAACAGGAAACAATGCGTCTTGTACACAAGATTCAGACTGGGACACACAAAGTTTTCACATGAACATCTTCTCAACAAGACACCAGTACCAACTTGCAATTTTTGCAACTCAGGTACACTGAGTGTGGGCCATCTCACTGACAATTGCAGTCGAGTCCAATCCCTGTGTAACTCCCTTCACATCCCTCCACATCGCCATTTACTTACAAAAGCCAGTCAAAGTAACATAAAAGATTTCATATTAGTTTTAATCTGTAGTCTAAGTATGAAAATTATTGTAAATAAAAAACTAATAAAAAAAAAAATAAAAACTTAAGACCTCATCTAGCTCAAGGCTGTAGTTGCTTCAGTTTTTATATTGCATTGTAGAATTAAGTTTTCTACTTTACAATACATAAATAAACAATGTGATTTTGAAAAAACCTTTATTTTGAGAGGTGAGCTACATCATATTTTATGCATATGGCAACTTCAACAAACACATATTCGATTCAACAAGAGCACAAGACGTCGCACGCATAAATAACTAAACAAAAACTGTTCTGAGTCAGGCTGATATCAGTGCAAACCGTTTCGGGTGTCTTATAAACGGGGTATATAACACGGTTACACACAACCAATGAGCGTACAGCATTAGAACAGAAGAGAGAGGCACACAAACACACAAACCTCACTATTCTCTCATTTATTCTACTGCGCTCGCAACATCAACGGCAATAGAACAGAAGAAAGAGACACACAAACACACAAACCTCTCTATTCTCCCATTCTACTGCACGCATACATGCACATATCAACGGCTGTGTGTTGTTATTTTTGTTATAAAGCGGTTATTCTAAACACCTTTTAACGCTTAAGCCTCCACCTTTTTTGATAAAAATTCAATGTACACATCTAGCGAAAAATACATTTCAATTGGTTTTTTTTTGTCCAAATAGGTTCAGTGGTTTAAGCAGGAACGGACTCACTAATTCAATGGTTGCCGTTTAATTAGATAATAAATATGTAAGGTCATTATCTCTGCAGTATCCAAAGCGATTAATGTTTTGTGATGTTTCTTTTTAATTCAATGTGAACGGAGTTGAAGCATTGTGCATAGTGGGTTTGATTAGCAGGATTTTGTGGGGTGGGATTGGAATCTATGGTGGAAATTGGATTTATCGTAACCGATGTAAACTGTTGGAGTGGAAAATGTTACAATGATGAGAAAACGTTTTGTGTTTTCATATTATATTACACTTTTAGAATATATAGATCCAATAATATCATAAATATAATCTCTCCTATTTTATTGATGAGGTTACAAGAGAGCTATATACATATATGTATGACATATTGACCAAATAAATGTGTTTTACAAAAACTTATTGTCAGTTTGATAAGAAAGCCCTCTCATCACGGGAAACTACTATAATATATATTCACACATTATATATGAAAGTTTGCTTTCTAATCCAAGACGTATAAAATAAACTAGTTTCGTTTCTTAGGCGCTCGGTGTTTTTGGACTTTGCCAAATACATGAATGTGTCGATTTCTTACGATCGCGCATGTCAAAGGAACACTTTAAGTTGCTATTTAAGGCACTTGACTCCAGCATGCTTATGATTATATTGTTGGTTGCCACAGTATTATCCATCACTGGTAAAGTATCTGCATGGACTGGACGATTCTATTCGCTATTGGACCCATCATATGCGAAGAATCATATACCGATTATTGCATCAGGTTCAGAGCATCAACCAACATTTTGGTCATCTTTCTACTTTGATCTCCAGGTTAGTGAAATCAAATCAATTTTTGAAATTATAAAAATCATTGGCAATGATGAAAATAAAGTTTATGAGTGCGCCTAAATGTTCATAAGATCGTGGCTGCCTTGTTATAGTAAACTATATCAGTTGCGTATTTATCACCGAATGATTACATACACTTTGATTACTTACCATTAAAACCTGCATTAAATTTTTTTATATCAATATATCATTAAAACTAATATCCGCTTGATTTTCCTTTTATCTTCTTATAGATACACGTGTTTTTTTTCCGGCGGTCTTTATTTCTGTTTTTCGAAGTTAACCGATTCGAATATATTCATTATATTTTATGGTGTTACTATGGTGTTATACTTTGCTGGCGCTATGGTACGTTCGATGCTGGTTTTGGTGCCTGTTATGTGCGTACACTCTGGTATCGCAATCTCACATCTATTTACCAAATACTTCAAATGTGTCGATGCATCTGTTTGATGTTAGGGCAAGTGAAAGTCAATACAATAAACTTGAACAACAAAGCGATGGCGTTAAGATTGTAGTCGCTATTAGCTTCATAACAATAATAACGCTTATGTTTATTGTTTATACTTTCCATTGTACATGGAGGCGTTCTCTTCGCCTAGCATTGTGCCTAGTGCACGTTCACACGATGGTCGTCGCATTATTATCGATGATTTCCGTGAGGCATATTTTTGGCTTCAAATGGACATACGAAAGGTAAGTTAATTTTATAATATTGGGTTGGTAGAAGAGTAAACTTCCGAAAATTTGAATTGCTAGATTTAAAAAGCGACATCTCTGTATGTATTAATCTGATCTGGAAATGCTATACAACAATGAAAAGCTTGCAACCTTAGTAAAACCATGCTGCTAAAACAATGAACAAGTGATTATTAAACACGCTACAATTTACTGTATTTTCTTGAAAAGTGTTATTCGGCACTGAAATCTTATAAAAATTTTGTGCACATCATGGAGAAGGTCCCGTGAAGAGTAAACAAAAAAAAAAAAATGGGTAACATGCGACAATAATTTGAGAAAACGGTCATGGTCTAAACAAGGTGAGCCTACCTAAACCATTGCAAAAAATAAGGAAAAATTATATCTACAATATTCTTGTTTAAAATTTCCAGGATGCACGAATTATGTCTTGGTGGGATTATGGATATCAGATAACTGCTATGGCTTAACGCACAATACTTGTTGATAACAACACTTGGAATAATACACATATATCAAGGGTTGGTCTGGCTATGACATCATCGGACGAGAAGGCCTATGATATAATGCGTGGCCTAACAGGTTATTCTTCAGGTGATATTAATAAGTTTCTTTGGATAGTGCGAATCGGAGGTAGCACTGATCGTGGTGCACACATTAAGGAGAGTGAACATACAACAGAGCTCTCTTTCTGAATTTGCGTTTAACGTGAAGGGAAGTGCGGGTCGCTACTGTTGTTTGGTTTTGTGCACAACTTATCAACAACAACATACCAGCCATTACTACAGTTGCATTTTCTCTCTTCTCTTTAATCTTATATTATTGTTTTCATTTGTGTGCCCTACACGACGCCGATCTCGCATATTAATTTGTACGCATGTCGCTGAGTCTTTGCTGTTATATGTCATATAAATCAATAGGTTATGTAACCCAATTCTTTAAATTATTAATTATAATGTGCTATAATGAAATAAATGAATAATATTATAGAACACAACTCTAGTAATTATTTTAAAACTAAAAACTAAAACTTGAGTCCTAACATTATGTGCAGCAGTTTCACTTCAATAGTGTGCTTATATGGGTTAGGCACATTACTTTTTTATTATTATTATTATTATGTTATTTTTCTTAATCACCACAAGTATAAAACTTACACTTATGGCAAAATTAATAAATACTGGTTTATATTAATTTCAAAATGATTGGTAAAAATGACAATATTTAACATTTTTATTCCAAATTGAGTACAAAAAAGTCAGAGAGGACACATGGATGAAACGAAGTTCCTTTTTCTACAGTAATTAAAATTTTTATTTTGAACGTGACAAATAAGTAAGTCATTTCCGAAATTAATTTTGTTGATAGGTTGGCTTTGGAATTGATTGCTTTTAAAGTTCAGGATGGACTGAGTATGGGGTGTTGATTCGCTTGTCGTGTTAATTCGCACGAGTTATTTTATTAGTAGTTGAGTTCAGTTAGCGCATGAAATATCTGAGTAACGTTCGTTGGATAAGAAATCGCTATTGCGATCAAGTGCTTTGATCTACATATACTAGAGGAGCCCCAAGGCGACACAATCGATCGCATTCTAGAAAAAGCATTTATTTTTTAAAATACAATTAGAATTCCTTCGTCCATATTATCGCCAGCGAGCCAGTAGTTCAAATTTGGAAGAGGTAAATTAAATTCATGTATATGTTTGTTTCCCTTACAATTTATTTTCCTGCCAATCGACTGTTCCTTCTTCATTGAAATATTTCATGAAGCCTTGCCTCACTGTCTCAGCTGGTCCCTTCCGATTATTTGTTCTGTTTTCTGTGTCGCTGACGCTATCCAGGGTGATGGAGATCAATGATTGAGAATCTATTGGTATGTTTTTATTATGTATTTAAAAGTTATAAAGAAAGCAACAAGTTTTTGTAATAAGTTCGACTTTGTCAGCGGAAACATTCATTTTGTTTATTAAAATTAGAAACCTGCTGTCAGTTGGCGAGCGGATACCAGATGGTGTGATGTGAGGGTGATGCGGCGTGTGCAGCGATCAAATGGAGGCAAGTGGCGACGTGGTGATCCAACAGCAACAGGCAATGCCAAACACCCAAAAAAAAAACTCTTTCTTTGTTCGTCTCATAATCCAATATGGAGGTTTTTTTTCATTTGTCAGTTCATCAAATTGACTTGTCAATTTTATTCCTCCTCTTCTTCTCTCCTAATTCAGCTGTTCCACACCAGAGCTACCTGCATTTATTGAAGTGCTGCCAAGGTGTCCTGGAAATGATCGATAGTTATCGATCATTTTTGTAACATTGCCCCCTCCTCAGACTCGTGGCTCCTGACCGAGATCATATTCCGCTCCCCGATGTATTTGATCAGACGATTAACATGTACCACCGAAGTTGTTGAATTTCCGGGCGGTGGTCCATACAACAACTCACACGGCAGTCTTATTTCTCGACTCATCAATTTTTCTGCTCGGGTCCAGTTATAAAAATTGGCCATATCCTCCAGTTGGCGCTCAAAATCCAACCATGATGAGCTTGCATCCATGTAACATGTTGATGTTACTGAAGGTAATGATGCAGTTACTGGGTTGCTTGGATTGTTGTTGAAAGTATTTCGCGGATTATTTTGTTCCTCGAATGTCGATGTCTGCATAGTGTTGTCAGACATTCGCGCTGCTAAAGTCCGCTCTAGTACTCCAAACAAATTATCTAACCGATCTTGCACAATCTTGGCAATAGTATCGGTCAGTTTCGATGTGGGTGATCGTCGTGGCATGGTGAGGCTCTATACGGATGCCCGTTCGAAATAATAAAATTATTTTAAACCCCACATCTGACACCAATGTTACAAATTTCTAATTTGTCTAACAGTTTAACAGTGCTGCCAAGGTGTCCTGGAAATGATCGATAGTTATCGATCATTTTTGTAACATTGCCCCCTCCTCAGACTCGTAGCTCCTGACCGAGATCATATTCCGCTCCCCGATGTATTTGATCAGACGATTAACATGTACCACCGAAGTTGTTTAATTTCCGGGCGGTGGTCCATACAACAACTCACACGGCAGTCTTATTTCTCGACCCATCAATTTTTCTGCTTGGGTCCAGTTATAAAAATTGGCCATGTCCTCCAGTTGGCGCTCATAATCCAACCATGATGAGCTTCCATCCATGTAACATGTTGATGTTACTGAAGGTAATGATGCAGTTACTGAGTTGCTTGGATTGTTGTTGAAAGTATTTCGCGGATTATTTTGTTCCTCGATTGTCGATGTCTGCATAGTGTTGTCAGACATTCGCGCTGCTAAAGTCCGCTGTAGTTCTCCAAACAAATTATCTAACCGATCTTGCACAATCTTGGCAATAGTATCGGTCAGTTTCGATGTGGGTGATCGTCGTGGCATGTTGAAGTTCTATACGGATGCCCGTTCGAAATAATAAAATTATTTTAAACCCCACATCTGACACCAATATTACAAATTTCTAATTTGTCTAACAGTATAAAAATTATTAAAATTAGAAACCTGCTGTCAGTTGGCGAGCGGATACCAGTTGGTGTGATGTGAGGGTGATGCGGCGTGTGCAGCGATCAAATGGAGGCAAGTGGCAACGTGGTGATCCAACAGCAACAGGCAATGCCAAACATCCCAAAAAAAACTCTTTCTTTGTTCGTCTCAAACTCCAATATGGAGGTTTTTTTTCATTTGTCAGTTCATCAAATTGACTTGTCAATTTTATTCCTCCTCTTCTTCTCTCCTAATTCAGCTGTTTCACACCAGGGCTACCTGCATTTATTGAAGTGCTGCCAAGGTGTCCTGGAAATGATCGTATATTCAAAATTTTCATCTCTTGCGTCCCAAAGGGATATGGTTTTAACAAGTGCTTCTGTAATGGGAATGCGTCGTCTCCTCAATGACATGGGGTAGCATTCGTCCGTTTCCAATTGCTTTGTCCGACAATTTGCCTTCCAAGTGCACTCTAGCATCAGTGACCTGTCCATTGCACTCGACGTCATATATAAGGCGGCAGTTAGCGTATACCAGCGCTAAAAGAATAATGCTTTGGCTCTCTTTGTAATTGTAGTAAGAAGCACCATCATTACGGTGAGGCCTGAAAAGGATGTGTTTCCCGTCAATTGCGCCCAAAACAAAGGAGAAACTGCCATTTTATTGAGAAGTTCTCGGCGATAGTTTCCAATTCAGTTGTTGTTGTTGGGAACGGTAATGAAAATTATCAATTATTTAATTAATATTTTTTTTTTATTTACAGACTAAACATCTATCAGAGACAAAGAAGGACAAAAATTGTACTAAAGTCAAAGAACTTCTCATCGAATTGGTGAAACAAAAGAAACAGAATTTCAAATGGTTGGGATATCGGGTCGTAACCGAACAACCAGTTCCATTCAACGTATCGCCTTTCTTAATGTCTTTTTCAATTAATGAAAGTATGTTATGAAGCCAACCATTCTACTATATTCAAATAAGTTCAATATTTTCTGAAATAGTAGCTTGGTGTGACTTTAGCTGTAACAAAATTTCCAATGAAAAATCTACTCACTTACACATTTGTAGGAAAAGAAACTGTACTAACATTGAAATCACCATTAATAACACAATTATAAGTAAATCTAAGTATCTCAAAATATTAGGTTTAATTTTTGGTAATAAATACTCATGGAACGAGCATGTACATTCACTTATAAAATCACTTAATGATAGAATTAACATAATCATATGCCTAAGTAGTATCAAACTTAAAAGTAACACACTCTCACTTATCAACATTGTCAAAGCAATTATTTTATCTAAAATTGACTACGGCTTCTGTATATATGGAAAAACAAAACAAACATCAAAAACTAACCACTCCATACCATGCGGCTGCTAGAATCTCACTCAGAGCGTTCCGTGCTACCCTGATAACAAATATTCTAACTAAAGCTGGCTTTCCTAACTTGAACATCCGATTGGACTGGTCAATGGGTCGTGCAATCAACATACTCACTAACACACATGGATCCAGACTGCATACAACATTCATAAACTGTCAAAAACGTAAAAGGAAAACTAGACTAACATCAAGCATACAACTAATCATAAACAAGGCAACTGAACTGGATGTAATCATACAAACTCCCTCCATGGTATCTTAAAGCTGACTCAATAATGCTGGCTAAATATGAAAAGGTGACAACGCCAAACGCAGAATATAGAGCAGCTTTCAATTGGATCCGAGAAAAACTCGCCAGATGGAAATTTATCTTTACGGACGGATCAAAGTCACACCATATAACAGCTTTCAGCGTTATCTCCGAAGAAAACCACACTATTAAAACAGCCATATTACTAGCCATACTCACTGCCGTGGAATTTGCAGCAATTACTCAAAAGTCCAAATTTATCATTTGCACTGACTCGATGTCAACTCTCTTAGCTGTTAAAAATATCAACAACTCGAATCAACAGTCAGCATTATAAGAGACATTATTATAAATCATCATAACAAAATTCGGCTGATGTGCATACCTGGCCATGTAGGAATAACAGGTAACGACCAAGCTGACGCTGCGGAGAAATCGGCAACACGAGTTCCACTCTACCACACGTCCAATAAAGATGACATCAAGTAGCAGGTAAACAGCACAATAGCAGAGAAATTGAATGTAATATGGAACGAATACTCCCACTTTTATAAGCAAGTAAACCCGATAAGAGAAACATGTCAACTATAAACAGGAAACAATGCGTGTTGTACACAAGATTCAGACTGGGACACACAAAGTTTTCAAGTTTGTTGAAGTTGCCATATGCATAAAATATGATGTAGCTCACCTCTCAAAATAAAGGTTTTTTCAAAATCACATTGTTTATTTATGTATTGTAAATAAGAAAACTTAATTCTACAATGCAATATAAAAACTGAAGCAACTACGGCCTTGAGCTAGATGAGGTCTTAAGTTTTTATTTTTTTTTTATTATTTTTTTATTTACAATAATTTTCATACTTAGACTACAGATTAAAACTACATTATATTAACTGATCTAGATTTAATTTATTAATAAGTAATATGAAATCTTTTATGTTAGTTTGACTGGCTTTTGTAAGTAAATGGTGGAGTGGAGGGATGTGAAGGGAGTTACACAGGGATTGGACTCGACTGCAATTGTCAGTGAGATGGCCCACACTCAGTGTACCTGAGTTGCAAAAATTGCAAGTTGGTACTGGTGTCTTGTTGAGAAGGTGAGCTACATCATATTTTATGCATATGGCAACTTCAACAAATACATATTCGATTCAACAAGAGCACAAAACGTCGCACGCATAAATAACTAAACAAAAACTGTTCTGAGTCTGGCTGATATCAACGGCAATAGAACAGAAGAGAGAGACACACAAACACACAAACCTCTCTATTCTCCCATTCTACTGCACGCACACATGCACATATCAACGGCTCTGTGTTATTATTGTTGTTATAAAGAGGCGTTCTCTTTGCCTAGCATTGTGCCTAGTGCACGTTCACACGATGGTCGTCGCATTATTATCGATGATTTCCGTGAGGCATATTTTTGGCTTCAAATGGACATACGAAAGGTAAGTTAATTTTATAATATTGGGTTGGTGGAAGAGTAAACTTCCGAAAATTTGAATTGCTAGATTTAAAAAGCGACATCTCTGTATGTATTAATCTGATCTGGAAATGCTATACAACAATGAAAAGCTTGCAACCTTAGTAAAATCATGCTGCTAAAACAATGAACAAGTGATTATTAAACTCACTACAATTTACTGTATTTTTTTGAAAAGGGTTATTCGGCACTGAAATCTTATAAAAATTTTAAGCACATCGTGGAGAAGGTCCCGTGAAGAGTATAAAAAAAAAAAAAAAATGGGTAACATGCGACAATAATTTGAGAAAACGGTCATGGTCTAAACAAGGTGAGCCTACCTAAACCATTGCATAGCCGGCAATAACTACGAGAAAATTGTTGCTGTGCATTTGGTGGGATTGCAAAGGTGCTGTGCATTATGGGTTGCTTCCACCTGGGCAGACGATAAATTTGGAACTCTATTGTCAACTACTAACAAGACTTAATGCAGCGTGGAAAGTATAACGGACGCAACTGGTGAACAGAAAGGGCATAGTCTACCATGACAGCGCTAGGCCACACACATCTTTGATGACTTGGAAAATAATGAGGGAACTCGGCTAGAAAGTGTTAATGCACCCACCATATAGTCCGGACACCATCCGATTACCATTTATAACGCTACATGCAGAATTATTTTGATGGCGTAACAATGAATTCCCTAAACTACTGCGAAACGGTATTGCGCAAGTTTTTTGATCATAGACCCCAGTTTTTCTACAAAGACGGTATTATGATTTTACCCGAAAGATGGCAAAATGTTATCAATAAGAATGGAAAATATTTGATGAAATAAAGTTGCTTTGTTATAAGAAAAAAAAATGGTTGAAAGTTACTTTTGCACCAACCCAACGTACAATAATATTTTGACGAAATAATTTTTGATAGGAAGAGTAAGAAACACAATGATCACTAAATAAAAAAAAAGGATGCACGAATTATGTCTTGGTGGGATTATGGATATCAGATAACTGCTATGGCTTAACACACAATACTTGTTGATAACAACACTTGGAATAATACACATATCGCAAGGGTTGGTCTGGCTATGGCATCATCGGACGAGAAGGCCTATGATATAATGCGTGAATTGGATGTTGATTATGTGTTAGTTATTTTGGTGGCCTAACAGGTTATTCTTCAGTTGATATTAATAACTTTCTTTGGATAGTGCGAATTGGAGGTAGCACTGATCGTGGTGCACACATTAAGGAAAAGGGGTATTACGCGGCGAATTACGTGTTGATAAGGAGGGCTTACCAACATTATTGAATTGTTTAATGTACAAAATGTGCTACTATCGTTTTGGGCAAGTTTATACAGAGGGTGATAAAGCGCCTGGTTATGATCGTGTACGTGCTGCTGAAATTGGTAACAATGACTTGGAATTGGATATCCTTGAGGAGCTATATACTACATTACATTGGTTAGTCCGTATTTACAAGGTGAAAAATTTACGTAATCGAGGAGTTTAAACAGTATGTAACAAGAAGTCCTCAGGCTAAATACCCGCATTCTTATCACTTCAGTATTATATAATGATTAATTTTTTTTTTTGTCAAATAGAATTTTATTGAATTAAATTCAAATTTAAAGTTGTAGCATGTACGTTATTATTATTATTATTGAAGTGAATCTTCTTTAGCGAGGTGTAAGTCCAAAAAAAACGTTATGGTAATCAAATGTGATGATGCGGGGGAGAGACGTTGATGGGGATGCACATTGCATATTGGGTTGTTCGTCTGCTGCGTAGAAAATGAATGTTTTTGCATGAGTAAGAGATAGATAAAAAATGCTTTACTGGTGTGTGTTTTTACGAAGAGCATACGAACAAGTAACCGTAAAACCGGCCACCAGCAGAAGATGCTTTCTCTCTCTCTCTCTCTCTCTTCGTGTGTGTCGTCGTTGTTGTTGTTGAGAGTGAACATACAACAGAGCTCTCTTTCTGAATTTGCGTTTAACGTGAAGGGAAGTGCGGGTCGCTGCTGTTGTTTGGTTTTGTGCACAACTTATCAACAACAACACACCAGCCATTACCACAGTTGCATTTTCTCTCTTCTCTTTAATCTTATATTATTGTTTTCATTTGTGTGCCCTACACGACGCTGATCTCGCATATTAATTTGTACGCATGTCTTTGAGTCTTTGCTGTTATATAATTGTCATATAAATCAAAACATAATGTAACCCAATTCTTTAAATTATTAATTATAATGTGCTATAATGAAATAAATGAATAATATTATAGAACACAACTCTAGTAATTATTTTAAAACTAAAAACTAAAACTTGAGTCCTAACATTATGTGCAGCAGTTTCACTTCAATAGTGTGCTTATATGGGTTAGGCACATTACTTTTTTATTATTATTATTATTATGTTATTTTTCTTAATCACCACAAGTATAAAACTTACACATATGGCAAAATTAATAAATACTGGTTTATATTAATTTCAAAATGATTGGTAAAAATGACAATATTTAACATTTTAATTCCAAATTGAGTACAAAAAAGTCAGAGAGGACACATGGACGAAACGAAGTTCCTTTTTCTACAGTAATTAAAATTTTTAATTTAACGTGAAAAAAAAAATTTTAATTTAACGGAAATTTCATTTCCGAAATTAATTTTGTTGATAGGTTGGCTTTGGAATTGATTGCTTTTAAAGTTCAGGATGGACTGAGTATGGGGTGTTGATTCGCTTGTCGTGTTAATTCGCACGAGTTATTTTATTGGTAGTTGAGATCAGTTAGCGCATGAAATATCTGAGTAACGTTCGTTGGATAAGAAATCGCTATTGCAATCAAGTGCTTTGATTGTATATATATATATATATAAATATATATATACTAGAGGAGCCCCAAGGCGACACAAACGATCGCATTCTAGAAAAAGCATTTATTTTTTAAAGTACTAATACCATAAACAGTGTTCTATGCGAAAACTCTATACCTCGTGTATATGACACTCGAAACTGTTCCGTTCCCTATACATTAGGCAGCTTAGATTTGAGGAGAGTTCGAAAAGAAGTGGTTGTGGTGTTGACGACATATATACACCGAATCTCTGGTGTTTTGAACAATTAGAATTCCTTCGTCCATATTGTCGCCAGCGAGCCAGTAGTTCAAATTTGGAAGAGCTAAATTAAATTCATGTATATGTTTGTTTCCCTTACAATTTATTTTCCTGCCAATCGACTGTTCCTTCTTCATTGAAATATTTCATGAAGCCTTGCCTCACTGTCTCAGCTGGTCCCTTCCGATTATTTGTTCTGTTTTCTGTGTTGCTGATGCTTCCAGGGTGATGGAGATCAATGATTGAGAATCTATTGGTATGTTTTTATTATGTATTTAAAAGTTATAAAGAAAGCAACAAGTTTTTGTAATAAGTTCGACTTTGTCAGCGGAAACATTCATTTGGTTTTGAAATATACGAAACCTGCTTCTTAAGATTCCAAATGCATGCTCGACAACATGTCTAGCTTGGGATAATCGTATTGTTACAAATTTCTAATTTGTCTAACAGTTTAAAAATTATTAAAATTAGAAACCTGCTGTCAGTTGGCGAGCGGATACCAGTTGGTGTGATGTGAGGGTGATGCGGCGTGTGCAGCGATCAAATGGAGGCAAGTGGCAACGTGGTGATCCAACAGCAACAGGCAATGCCAAACACCCCAAAAAAAAACTCTTTCTCAATTTTTCTGCTTGGGTCCAGTTATAAAAATTGGCCATGTCCTCCAGTTGGCGCTCATAATCCAACCATGATGAGCTTGCATCCATGTAACATGTTGATGTTACTGAAGGTAATGATGCAGTTACTGGGTTGCTTGGATTGTTGTTGAAAGTATTTCGCGGATTATTTTGTTCCTCGAATGTCGATGTCTGCATAGTGTTGTCAGACATTCGTTCTGCTAAAGTCCGCTCTAGTACTCCAAACAAATTATCTAACCGATCTTGCACAATCTTGGCAATAGTATCGGTCAGTTTCGATGTGGGTGATCGTCGTGGCATGGTGAGGCTCTATACGGATGCCCGTTCGAAATAATAAAATTATTTTAAACCCCACATCTGACACCAATGTTACAAATTTCTAATCTGTCTAACAGTTTAAAAATTATTAAAATTAGAAACCTGCTGTCAGTTGGCGAGCGGATACCAGTTGGTGTGATGTGAGGGTGATGCGGCGTGTGCAGCGATCAAATGGAGGCAAGTGGCAACGTGGTGATCCAACAGCAACAGGCAATGCCAAACATCCCAAAATAAACTCTTTCTTTGTTCGTCTCAAACTCCAATATGGAGGTTTTTTTTCATTTGTCAGTTCATCAAATTGACTTGTCAATTTTATTCCTCCTCTTCTTCTCTCCTAATTCAGCTGTTTCACACCAGGGCTACCTGCATTTATTGAAGTGCTGCCAAGGTGTCCTGGAAATGATCGTATATTCAAAATTTTCATCTCCTTGTCTTGCGTCCCAAAGGGATATGGTTTTAACAAGTGCTTCTGTAATGAGAATGCGTCGTCTCCTCAATGACATGGGGTAGCATTCGTCCGTTTCAAATTGCTTTGTCCGTCAATTTGCCTTCCAAGTACACTCTAGCATCAGTGACCTGTCCATTGCACCCGACGTCACATATAAAGCGGCAGTTAGCGTGTACCAGCGCTAAACGAATAATGCTTTGGCTCCCTTTGTAATTGTAGTAAGAAGCACCATCATTACGGTGAGGCCTGAAAAGGATGTGTTTCCCGTCAATTGCACCCAAAACAAAGGAGAAACTGCCATTTTATTGAGAAGTTCTCGGCGATAGTTTCCAATTCAGTTGTTGTTGTTGGGAACGGTAATGAAAATTATCAATTATTTAATTAATATGTTTTTTTTTATTTACAGACTAAACATCTATCAGAGACAAAGAAGGACAAAAATTGTACTAAAGTCAAAGAACTTCTCATCGAATTGGTGAAACAAAAGAAACAGAATTTCAAATGGTTGGGATATCGGGTCGTAACCGAACAACCAGTTCCATTCAACGTATCGCCTTTCTTAATGTCTTTTTCAATTATTGAAAGTATGTTATGAAACCAACCATTTCGTGAATAAATGTTTACCAGTGCCAAATTCTTTCGTTAAAAAAGAAAACGAGCTTTTCTCATCGCGATCGTGACTCCAATCTTCAACCCATTTTCTTTTCCCTTTTTTTTGTGAAGCAGCCTCCAACTCCACTCTGTAGCACTCTATCAATTTAAGCATAATTTCATCGTCATCACTCTCACTCTCATCCATGTGCAGAATTAATTTTACACAATCTAAAATTTCATTTGCCTTCTTAAAACTCATTCGAATCTAAATAAAATTCATATAAAACCAAAAATGAACAGAAATGTAAACAATGTGCTTTGCGGTGAAACACACACCAGCATACGAAAAGAAAAATGAAGAGAAATGAGAAAAAGTTTGTTTGTTACGACAGTCGCACAATGAATAATCAAGCAAGACACAACCATCCGGCAACAAAGAAGAATCGACGATAAGTCCAAACACCGAGTATGATAATGTAAATCAAGACATAGACATATTTGTATATCTTGAACGTTCTCCTTAACGTCTCGATCATTTCATCACTGTCTTTCACAGCATTCGCAATGCGTCTCTTCTCAGTACTAAGATTTGAAAGTGTTATTCATGAGTTCGATCCTTATTTAAATTATCGCAACACGCGTTTCTTGGCCGAGGCTTCTATAAATTTCATAATTAGTTCGATGGCCGTGCTTGGTATCCATTGGGTCGCATTATTGGCGGTACCATTTATCCCGGCTTGATGATTACTTCAGCTGCATTGTACAGGATATTGTAGGGTCTGAACATCACGGTGGATGTAAGAAATGTTTGTGTATTCTTGGCATCGCTTTTCTCCTCATAACCAATCTGGTCACCTATGCTTTTACTAAGGAGATACATGTGAGTAAATAATATAACTAACTTTGTTATGTATCTATGTACAGAGATGTGCAGCAAGCAATAATATACCCCGTTTATAAGACACCCAAAACGGTTTGCACTGATATCAGCCTGACTCAGAATGCATGCATAAATTGATTTTCAGTTCGTTCTGGACTCGCGAAGCGAATTCAACAAGCGTACATTTCAAACCCGTCGTTATTTTCTGGAACCGTATTTATGTGTCTTATAAATGCAAAGCTTATTATAAACGTTGAAAATCAGCTGTTCGCAAATTGTTGTTTAGTGCATTGTTGCCATATGCTGCAATTATTTTCCTTTATTATCATTTTCACAATGATTTTGTGAATTATAGATTTAAAACTCATTGCAAAATCTTATTAAAAATCAAGATAAAGATTATACATTGAACATTTGTCTTGTACAATGTGATTTCATATGAAATTCTTAAACATTTACCCCCGGGTGGCTTAAATAAACTAACAGAGCTGTATAACAAAATTATAGACTCCAGCATAATTCCCCAACAATGGAAGATATCGATAATAATCCCAATCAACAAACCCAACAAGGCCAAAGATAGAATTATTGGGTACCGTCCAATATCGCTAGACATATTATGTGATACCTCTATCAAGAAAATTTATTATCACCTCATTAATTCGCTTGCAGAACAAAAAGAAGTACCACTGACGCCCTGCTAGTTATTGATGATTGCTTATGCAAAAGTCCATGTCTCAATCCTATCAATAGATATGGAAAAGGCCTTTGATAGAGTAGGTAGCAACTAGTTGAGTGGAAATTAGCGCCAAAATTTCAAATTTCGTGCGAAGCTACATATACAACAGATGGCTTAAAGTTAATGCAAATATATCTTTATCGAAAGAGGAGAAACTTCATAATGGTATCCCCCAAGGATCACCGTTGTCGGTAGCCCTCTTCTTGATCGCCTTTGACAAACTTAACGTTCTGATAAGCTCGAACAAATTTTTCATGCATACTATGTATGCTGACGATATCTGCTTTATTTTTAAGCCAAACAATAATTACTATATTCAAATAAGTTCAATATTTTCTGAAATAGTAGCTTGGTGTGACTTTAGCTGTACCAAAATTTCCAATGAAAAATCTACTCACTTACACATCTGTAGGAAAAGAAACTGAACTGACATTGAAATCACCATTAATAACACAATTATAAGTAAATCTAAGTATCTCAAAATGTTAGGTTTAATTTTTGATAATAAATACTCATGGAACGAGCATGTACATTCACTTATAAAATCACTTAATGATAGAATTAACATAATCATATGCCTAAGTAGTATCAAACTTAAAAGTAACACACTCTCACTTATCAACATTGTCAAAGCAATTATTTTATCTAAAATTGACTACGGCTTCTGTATATATGGAAAAACAAAACAAACATCAAAAAACTAACCACTCCATACCATGCGGCTGCTAGAATCTCATTCAGAGCGTTCCGTACTACCCTGATAGCAAATATTCTAAGGTAAGCTGGCTTACCTAACTTGAACATCCGATTGGACTGGTCAATGGGTCGTGCAATCAACATACTCACTAACACACATGGATCCAGACTGCATACAACATTCATAAACTGTCAAAAACGTAAAAGGAAAACTAGACTAACATCAAGCATACAACTAATCATAAACAAGGCAACTGAACTGGATGTAATCATACAAACTCCCTCCATGGTATCTTAAAGCTGACTCAATAATGCTGGCTAAATATGAAAAGGTGACAACGCCAAACGCAGAATATAGAGCAGCTTTCAATTGGATCCGAGAAAAACTCGCCAGATGGAAATTTATCTTTACGGACGGATCAAAGTCACACCATATAACAGCTTTCAGTGTTATCTCCGAAGAAAACCACACTATTAAAACAGCCATATTACTAGCCATACTCAATGCCGTGGAATTTGCAGCAATTACTCAAAAGTCCAAATTTATCATTTGCACTGACTCGATGTCAACTCTCTTAGCTGTTAAAAATATCAACAATATCGAATCAACAGTCAGCATTATAAGAGACATTATTATAAATCATCACAACAAAATTCGGTTGTGCATGCCTGGCAATGTAGGAATAACAGGTAACGAAGAAGCTGACGCTGCGGCGAAATCGGCAACACGAGTTCCACTCCACCACACGTCCAATAAAGATGACATCAAGTAGCAGGTAAACAGCACAATAGCAGAGAAATTGAATGTAATATTGAACGAATACTCCCACTTTTATAAGCAAGTAAACCCGGTAAGAGAAGCACTCAGAATCATGTCAACTATAAACAGGAAACAATGCGTGTTGTACACAAGATTCGGACTGGGACACACAAAGTTTTCACATGAACATCTTCTCAACAAGACACCAGTGCCAACTTGCAATTTTTGCAACTCAGGTATACTGAGTGTGGGCCATCTCACTGACAATTGCAGTCGAGTCCAATCCCTGTGTAACTCCCTTCACATCCCTCCACATCGCCATTTACTTACAAAAGCCAGTCAAACTAACATAAAAGATTTCATATTACTTATTAATAAATTAAATCTAGATCAGTTAATACAATGTAGTTTTAATCTGTAGTCTAAGTATGAAAATTATTGTAAATAAAAAACTAATAAAAAAAAAAATAAAACTTAAGACCTCATCTAGCTCAAGGCCGTAGTTGCTTCAGTTTTTATATTGCATTGTAGAATTAAGTTTTCTTATTTACAATACATAAATAAACAATGTGATTTTGAAAAAACCTTTATTTGGAGAGGTGAGCTACATCATATTTTATGCATATGGCAACTTCAACAAACACATATTCGATTCAACAAGAGCACAAGACGTCGCACGCATAAATAACTAAACAAAAACTGTTTTGAGTCAGGCTGATATCAGTGCAAACCGTTTCGGGTGTCTTATAAACGGGGTATATAACACGGTTACACACAACCAATGAGCGTACAGCATTAGAACAGAAGAGAGAGGCACACAAACACACAAACCTCACTATTCTCTCATTCATTCTACTGCGCTCGCAACATCAACGGCAATAGAACAGAAGAGAGAGACACACAAACACACAAACCTCTCTATTCTCCCATTCTACTGCACGCACACATGCACATATCAACGGCTGTGTGTTGTTATTGTTGTTATAAAGCGGTTATTCTAAACACCTTTTAACGCTTAAGCCTCCACCTTTTTTGATAAAAATTCAATGTACACATCTAGCGAAAAATACATTTCAATTGGTTTTTTTTTTGTCAAAATAGGTTCAGTGGTTTAAGCAGGAACGGACTCACAAATTCAATGTTTGCCGTTTTATTAGATAATAAATATGTAAGGTCATTATCTTTGCAGTATCCAAAGCGATTAATGTTTTGTGATGTTTCTTTTTAATTCAATGTGAACGGAGTTGAAGCATTGTGCATAGTGGGTTTGATTAGCAGGATTTTGTGGGGTGGGATTGGAATCTATGGTGGAAATTGGATTTATCGTAACCGATGTAAACTGTTGGAGTGGAAAATGTAACAATGATGAGAAAACGTTTTGTGTTTTCATATTATATCACACTTTTAGAATATATAGATCCAATAATATCATAAATATAATCTCTCCTATTTTATTGATGAGGTTACAAGAGAGCTATATACATATATGTATGACATATTGACCAAATAAATGTGTTTTACAAAAACTTATTGTCAGTTTGATAAGAAAGCCCTCTCATCACGGGAAACTACTATAATATTCACACATTATATATGAAAGTTTGCTTTCTAATCCAAGACGTATAAAATAAACTAGTTTCGTTTCTTAGGCGCTCGGTGTTTTTGGACTTTGCCAAATACATGAATGTGTCAATTTCTTACGATCGCGCATGTCAAAGGAACACTTTAAGTTGCTATTCAAGGCACTTGACTCCAGCATGCTTATGATTATATTGTTGGTTGCCACAGTATTATCCATCACTGGTAAAGTATCTTCATGGATTGGACGATTCTATTCGCTATTGGACCCATCATATGCGAAGAATCATATACCGATTATTGCATCAGGTTCAGAGCATCAACCAACATTTTGGTCATCTTTCTACTTTGATCTCCAGGTTAGTGAAATCAAATCAATTTTTGAAATTATAAAAATCATTGGCAATGATGAAAATAAAGTTTATGAGTGCGCCTAAATGTTCATAAGATCGTGGCTGCCTTGTTATAGTAAACTATATCAGTTGCGTATTTATCACCGAATGATTACATACACTTTGATTACTTACCATTAAAACCTGCATTAAATTTTTTTATATCAATATATCATTAAAACTAATATCCGCTTGGTTTTCCTCTTATCTTCTTATAGATACTCGTGTTTTTTTTTCCGGTGGGTCTTTATTTCTGTTTTTCGAAGTTAACCGATTCGAATATATTCATTATATTTTATGGTGTTACTATGGTGTTATACTTTGCTGGCGCTATGGTACGTTCGATGCTGGTTTTGGTGCCTGTTATGTGCGTACTCTCTGGTATCGCAATCTCACATCTATTTACCAAATACTTCAAATGTGTCGATGCATCTGTTTGATGTTAGGGCAAGTGAAAGTCAATAAAATAAACTTGAACAACAAAGCGATGGCGTTAAGATTGTAGTCGCTATTAGCTTCATAACAATAATAACGCTTATGTTTATTGTTTATACTTTCCATTGTACATGGAGGCGTTCTCTTCGCCTAGCATTGTGCCTAGTGCACGTTCACACGATGGTTGTCGCATTATTATCGATGATTTCCGTGAGGCATATTTTTGGCTTCAAATGGACATACGAAAGGTAAGTTAATTTTATAATATTGGGTTGGTAGAAGAGTAAACTTCCGAAAATTTGAATTGCTAGATTTAAAAAGCGACATCTCTGTATGTATTAATCTGATCTGGAAATGCTATACAACAATGAAAAGCTTGCAACCTTAGTAAAACCATGCTGCTAAAACAATGAACAAGTGATTATTAAACACGCTACAATTTACTATATTTTCTTGAAAAGGGTTATTCGGCACTGAAATCTTATAAAAATTTTGTGCACATCATGGAGAAGGTCCCGTGAAGAGTAAGCAAAAAAAAAAAAAAAAATGGGTAACATGCGACAATAATTTGAGAAAACGGTCATGGTCTAAACAAGGTGAGCCTACCTAAACCATTGCATAGCCGGCAATAACTACGAGAAAATTGTTGCTGTGCATTTGGTGGGATTGCAAAGGTGCTGTGCATTATGGGTTGCTTCCACCTGGGCAGACGATAAATTTGGAACTCTATTGTCAACTACTAACAAGACTTAATGCAGCGTGGAAAGTATAACGGACGCAACTGGTGAACAGAAAGGGCATAGTCTACCATGACAGCGCTAGGCCACACACATCTTTGATGACTTGGAAAATAATGAGGGAACTCGGCTAGAAAGTGTTAATGCACCCACCATATAGTCCGGACACCATCCGATTACCATTTATAACGCTACATGCAGAATTATTTTGATGGCGTAACAATGAATTCCCTAAACTACTGCGAAACGGTATTGCGCAAGTTTTTTGATCATAGACCCCAGTTTTTCTACAAAGACGGTATTATGATTTTACCCGAAAGATGGCAAAATGTTATCAATAAGAATGGAAAATATTTGATGAAATAAAGTTGTTTTGTTATAAGAAAAAAAATTGTTGAAACATGATTATCTTTTTCGTACAATAATATTTTGACGAAATAATTTTTGATAGGAAGAGTAAGAAACACAATGATTACTAAATAAAAAATAAGGAAAAATTATATCTACAATATTCTTGTTTAAAATTTCCAGGATGCACGAATTATGTCTTGGTGGGATTATGGATATCAGATAACTGCTATGTTATCAACAATACTTGTTGATAACAACACTTGGAATAATACACATATATCAAGGGTTGGTCTGGCTATGGTATCAACGGACGAGAAGGCCTATGATATAATGCGTGAATTGGATGTTGATTATGTGTTAGTTATTTTTGGTGGCCTAACAGGTTATTCTTCAGGTGATATTAATAAGTTTCTTTGGATAGTGCGAATCGGAGGTAGCACTGATCGTGGTGCACACATTAAGGAGAGTGAACATACAACAGAGCTCTCTTTCTGAATTTGCGTTTAACGTGAAGGGAAGTGCGGGTCGCTACTGTTGTTTGGTTTTGTGCACAACTTTTCAACAACAACATACCAGCCTTTACTACAGTTGCATTTTCTCTCTTCTCTTTAATCTTATATTATTGTTTTCATTTGTGTGCCCTACACGACGCCGATCTCGCATATTAATTTGTACGCAAACGCTGAGTCTTTGCTGTTATATGCCATATAAATCAATACGTTATGTAACCCAATTCTTTAAAGTATTAATTATAATGTGCTATAATGAAATAAATGAATAATATTATAGAACACAACTCTAGTAATTATTTTAAAACTAAAAACTAAAACTTGAGTCCTAACATTATGTGCAGCAGTTTCACTTCAATAGTGTGCTTATATGGGTTAGGCACATTACTTTTTTATTATTATTATTATTATGTTATTTTTCTTAATCACCACAAGTATAAAACTTACACATATGACAAAATTAATAAATACTGGTTTATATTAATTTCAAAATGATTGGTAAAAATGACAATATTTAACATTTTAATTCCAAATTGAGTACAAAAAAGTCAGAGAGGACACATGGACGAAACGAAGTTCCTTTTTCTACAGTAATTAAAATTTTTATTTTTAACGTGACAAATAAGTAAGTCATTTCCGAAATTAATTTTGTTGATAGGTTGGCTTTGGAATTGATTGCTTTTAAAGTTCGGGATGGACTGAGTATGGGGTGTTAATTTATTGGTAGTTGAGATCAGTTAGCGCATGAAATATCTGAGTAACGTTCGTTGGATAAGAAATCGCTATTGCAATCAAGTGCTTTGATTGTATATATATATATATATATAAATATATATATACTAGAGGAGCCCCAAGGCGACACAATCGATCGCATTCTAGAAAAAGCATTTATTTTTTAAAGTACTAATACCATAAACAGTGTTCTATGCGAAAACTCTATACCTCGTTTATATGACACTCGAAACTGTTCCGATCCCTATACATTAGGCAGCTTAGATTTGAGGAGAGTTCGAAAAAAAGTGGTTATGGTGTTGACGACATATATACACCGAATCTTTGGTGTTTTGAACAATTAGAATTCCTTCGTCCATATTGTCGCCAGCGAGCCAGTAGTTCAAATTTGGAAGAGGTAAATTAAATTCATGTATATGTTTGTTTCCCTTAAAATTTATTTTCCTGCCAATCGACTGTTCCTTCTTCATTGAAATATTTCATGAAGCCTTGCCTCACTGTCTCAGCTGGTCCCTTCCGATTATTTGTTCTGTTTTCTGTATCGCTGACGCTATCCAGGGTGATGGAGATCAATGATTGAGAATCTATTGGTATGTTTTTATTATGTATTTAAAAGTTATAAAGAAAGCAACAAGGTTTTGTAATAAGTTCGACTTTGTCAGCGGAAACATTCATTTTGTTTTGAAATATACGAAACCTGCTTCTTAAGATTCCAAATGCAAGCTCGACAACATGTCAAGCTTGGGATAATCGTATTGTTACAAATTTCTAATTTGTCTAACAGTTTAAAAATTATTAAAATTAGAAACCTGCTGTCAGTTGGCGAGCGGATACCAGTTGGTGTGATGTGAGGGTGATGCGGCGTGTGCAGCGATCAAATGGAGGCAAGTGGCGACGTGGTGATCCAACAGCAACAGGCAATGCCAAACACCAAAAAAAAAAAAATCTTTCTTTGTTCGTCTCAAAATCCAATATGGAGGTTTTTTTTCATTTATCAGTTCATCAAATTGACTTGTCAATTTTATTCCTCCTCTTCTTCTCTCCTAATTCAGCTGTTCCACACCAGGGCTACCTGCATTTATTGAAGTGCTGCCAAGGTGTCCTGGAAATGATCGATAGTTATCGATCATTTTTGTAACATTGCCCCCTCCTCAGACTCGTGGCTCCTGACCGAGATCATATTCCGCTCCCCGATGTATTTGATCAGACGATTAACATGTACCACCGAAGTTGTTGCATTTCCGGGCGGTGGTCCATACAACAACTCACACGGCAGTCTTATTTCTCGACTCATCAATTTTTCTGCTTGGGTCCAGTTATAAAAATTGGCCATCTCCTCCAGTTGGCGCTCATAATCCAACCATGATGAGCTTGCATCCATGTAACATGTTGATGTTACTGAAGGTAATGATGCAGTTACTGGGTTGCTTGCATTGTTGTTGAAAGTATTTCGCGGATTATTTTGTTCCTCGAATGTCGATGTCTGCATAGTGTTGTCAGACATTCGCGCTGCTAAAGTCCGCTCTAGTACTCCAAACAAATTACCTAACCAATCTTGCACAATCTTGGCAATAGTATCGGTCAGTTTCGATGTGGGTGATCGTCGTGGCATGGTGAGGCTCTATACGGATGCCCGTTCGAAATAATAATATTATTTTAAACCCCACATCTGACACCAATGTTACAAATTTCTAATTTGTCTAACAGTTTAACAGTGCTGCCAAGGTGTCCTGGAAATGATCGTATAAATTTTCATCTCCTTGTCTTGCGTCCCAAAGGGATATGGTTTTAACAAATGCTTCTGTAATGGGACTGCATCGTCTCCTCAATGACATTCGTCCGTTTCCAATTGCTTTGTCCGACAATTTGCCTTCCAAGTGCACTCTAGCATCAGTGACCTGTCCATTGCACCCGACGTCATATATAAAGCGGCAGTTAGCGTGTACCAGCGCTAAACGAATAATGCTTTGGCTCCCTTTGTAATTGTAGTAAGAAGCACCATCATTACGGTGAGGCCTGAAAAGGATGTGTTTCCCGTCAATTGCACCCAAAACAAAGGAGAAACTGCCATTTTATTGAGAAGTTCTCGGCGATAGTTTCCAATTCAGTTGTTGTTGTTGGGAACGGTAATGAAAATTATCAATTATTTAATTAATATGTTTTTTTTTATTTACAGACTAAACATCTATCAGAGACAAAGAAGGACAAAAATTGTACTAAAGTCAAAGAACTTCTCATCGAATTGGTGAAACAAAAGAAACAGAATTTCAAATGGTTGGGATATCGGGTCGTAACCGAACAACCAGTTCCATTCAACGTATCGCCTTTCTTAATGTCTTTTTCAATTATTGAAAGTATGTTATGAAACCAACCATTTCGTGAATAAATGTTTACCAGTGCCAAATTCTTTCGTTAAAAAAGAAAACGAGCTTTTCTCATCGCGATCGTGACTCCAATCTTCAACCCATTTTCTTTTCCCTTTTTTTTTGTGAAGCTGCCTCCAACTCCACTCTGTAGCACTCTATCAATTTAAGCATAATTTCATCGTCATCACTCTCACTCTCATCCATGTGCAGAATTAATTTTACACAATCTAAAATTTCATTTGCCTTCTTAAAACTCATTCGAATCTAAATAAAATTCATATAAAACCAAAAATGAACAGAAATGTAAACAATGTGCTTTGCGGTGAAACACACACCAGCATACGAAAAGAAAAATGAAGAGAAATGAGAAAAAGTTTGTTTGTTACGACAGTCGCACAATGAATAATCAAGCAAGACACAACCATCCGGCAACAAAGATGAATCGACGATAAGTCCAAACACCGAGTATGATAATGTAAATCAAGACATAGACATATTTGTATATCTTGAACGTTTTCCTTAACGTCTCGCTCATTTCATCACTGTTCTTTACAGCATTCGCAATGCGTCTCTTCTCAGTACTAAGATTTGAAAGTGTTATTCATGAGTTCGATCCTTATTTTAACCATCGCAACACGCGTTTCTTGACCGAGGCTTCTATAAATTTCATAATTAGTTCGATGGCCGTGCTAGGTATCCATTGGATCGCATTATTGGCGGTTCCATTTATCCCGGCTTGATGGTTACTTCAGCTGCATTGTACAAGATATTGTAGGGTCTGAACATCACGGTGGATGTAAGAAATGTTTGTGTATTCTTGGCATCGCTTTTCTCCTCATAACCAATCTGGTCACCTATGCTTTAACTAAGGAGATACATGTGAGTAGATAATATAACTAACTTTGTTATGTATCTATGTACAGAGATGTGCAGCAAGCAATAATATTCCCCGTTTATAAGACACCCAAAACGGTTTGCACTGATATCAGCCTGACTCAGAATGCATGCATAAATTGATTTTCAGTTCGTTCGGGACTCGCGAAGTGAATTCAACAAGCGTACATTTCAAACCCGTCGTTATTTTCTGGAACCGTATTTATGTGTCTTATAAATGAAAAGCTTATTATAAACGTTGAAAATCAGCTGTTCCCAAATTGTTGTTTTGTGCATTGTTGCCATATGCTGCAATTATTTTCCTTTATTATCATTTTCACAATGATTTTGTGAATTATAGATTTAAAACTCATTGCAAAATCTTATTAAAAATCAAGATAAAGATTATACATTGAACATTTGTCTTGTACAATGTGATTTCATATGAAATTCTTAAACATTTACCCCCGGGTGGCTTAAATAAACTAACAGAGCTGTATAACAAAATTATAGACTCCAGCATAATTCCCCAACAATGGAAGATATCGATAATAATCCCAATCAACAAACCCAACAAGGCCAAAGATAGAATTATTGGGTACCGTCCAATATCGCTAGACATATTATGTGATACCTCTATCAAGAAAATTTATTATCACCTCATCAATTCGCTTGCAGAACAAAAACAAGTACCAAAGTCTCTCCACACGAAACCATGTCTCAATCCTATCAATAGATATGGAAAAGGCCTTTGATAGAGTAGGTAGCAACTAGTTGAGTGGAAATTAGCGCCAAAATTTCAAATTTCGTGCGAAGCTACATATACAACAGATGGCTTAAAGTTAATGCAAATAACTCTTTATCGAAAGAGGAGAAACTTCATAATGGTATCCCCCAAGGATAACCGTTGTCGGTAGCCCTCTTCTTGATCGCCTTTGACAAACTTAACGTTCTGATAAGCTCGAACAAATTTTTCATGCATACTATGTATGCTGACGATATCTGCTTTATTTTTAAGCCAAACAATAATTACTATATTCAAATAAGTTCAATATTTTCTGAAATAGAAGCTTGGTGTGACTTTAGCTGTACCAAAATTTCCAATGAAAAATCTACTCACTTACACATCTGTAGCAAAAGAAACTGTACTGACAATGAAATCATCATTAATAACACAATTATAAGTAAATCTAAGTATCTCAAAATATTAGGTTTAATTTTTGATAATAAATACTCATGGAACGAGCATGTACATTCACTTATAAAATCACTTAATAATAGAATTAACATAATCATATGGCTAAGTAGTATCAAACTTAAAAGTAACACACTCTCACTTATCAACATTGTCAAAGCAATTATTTTATCTAAAATTGACTACGGCTTCGGTATATATGGAAAAACAAAACAAACATCAAAAAACTAACCACTCCATACCATGCGACTGCTAGGATCTCACTCAGAGCGTTCCGTACTACCCTGATAGAATATAGAATATAGAGCAGCTTTCAATTGGATCCGAGAAAAATTCGCCAGATGGAAATTTATCTTTACGGACGTCACACCATATAACAGCTTTCAGCGTTATCTCCGAAGAAAACCACACTATTAAAACAGCCATATTACTAGCCATACTCAATGCCGTGGAATTTGCAGCAATTACTCAAAAGTCCAAATTTATCATTTGCACTGACTCGATGTCAACTCTCTTAGCTGTTAAAAATATCAACAACTCGAATCAACAGTCAGCATTATAAGAGACATTATTATAAATCATCATAACAAAATTCGGCTGATGTGCATGCCTGGCAATGTAGGAATAACAGGTAACGAAGAAGCTGACGCTACGGAGAAATCGGCAACACGAGTTCCACTCTACCACACGTCCAATAAAGATGACATCAAGTAGCAGGTAAACAGCACAATAGCAGAGAAATTGAATGTAATATGGAACGAATACTCCCACTTTTATAAGCAAGTAAACCCGATAAGAGAAACATGTCAACTATAAACAGGAAACAATGCGTGTTGTACACAAGATTCAGACTGGGACACACAAAGTTTTCAAGTTTGTTGAAGTTGCCATATGCATAAAATATGATGTAGCTCACCTCTCAAAATAAAGGTTTTTTCAAAATCACATTGTTTATTTATGTATTGTAAATAAGAAAACTTAATTCTACAATGCAATATAAAAACTGAAGCAACTACGGCCTTGAGCTAGATGAGGTCTTAAGTTTTTATTTTTTTTTTATTATTTTTTTATTTACAATAATTTTCATACTTAGACTACAGATTAAAACTACATTATATTAACTGATCTAGATTTAATTTATTAATAAGTAATATGAAATATTTTATGTTAGTTTGACTGGCTTTTGTAAGTAAATGGTGGTGTGGAGGGATGTGAAGGGAGTTACACAGGGATTGGACTCGACTGCAATTGTCAGTGAGATGGCCCACACTCAGTGTACCTGAGTTGCAAAAATTGCAAGTTGGTACTGGTGTCTTGTTGAGAAGGTGAGCTACATCATATTTTATGCATATGGCAACTTCAACAAATACATATTCGATTCAACAAGAGCACAAAACGTCGCACGCATAAATAACTAAACAAAAACTGTTCTGAGTCTGGCTGATATCAACGGCAATAGAACAGAAGAGAGAGACACACAAACACACAAACCTCTCTATTCTCCCATTCTACTGCACGCACACATGCACATATCAACGGCTGTGTGTTATTATTGTTGTTATAAAGCGGTTATTCTAAACAATAATTACGCTTATGTTTATTGTTTATACTTTCCATTGTACATGGAGGCGTTCTCTTTGCCTAGCATTGTGCCTAGTGCACGTTCACACGATGGTCGTCGCATTATTATCGATGATTTCCGTGAGGCATATTTTTGGCTTCAAATGGACATACGAAAGGTAAGTTAATTTTATAATATTGGGTTGGTGGAAGAGTAAACTTCCGAAAATTTGAATTGCTAGATTTAAAAAGCGACATCTCTGTATGTATTAATCTGATCTGGAAATGCTATACAACAATGAAAAGCTTGCAACCTTAGTAAAATCATGCTGCTAAAACAATGAACAAGTGATTATTAAACTCACTACAATTTACTGTATTTTTTTGAAAAGGGTTATTCGGCACTGAAATCTTATAAAAATTTTAAGCACATCGTGGAGAAGGTCCCGTGAAGAGTATAAAAAAAAAAAAAATGGGTAACATGCGACAATAATTTGAGAAAACGGTCATGGTCTAAACAAGGTGAGCCTACCTAAACCATTGCATAGCCGGCAATAACTACGAGAAAATTGTTGCTGTGCATTTGGTGGGATTGCAAAGGTGCTGTGCATTATGGGTTGCTTCCACCTGGGCAGACGATAAATTTGGAACTCTATTGTCAACTACTAACAAGACTTAATGCAGCGTGGAAAGTATAACGGACGCAACTGGTGAACAGAAAGGGCATAGTCTACCATGACAGCGCTAGGCCACACACATCTTTGATGACTTGGAAAATAATGAGGGAACCCGGCTAGAAAGTGTTAATGCACCCACCATATAGTCCGGACACCATCCGATTACCAATTATAACGCTACATGCAGAATTATTTTGATGGCATAACAATGAATTCCCTAAACTACTGCGAAACGGTATTGCGCAAGTTTTTTGATCATAGACCCCAGTTTTACTACAAAGACGGTATTATGATTTTACCCGGAAGATGGCAAAATGTTATCAATAAGAATGGAAAATATTTGATGAAATAAAGTTGCTTTGTTATAAGAAAAAAAATTGTTGAAAGTTACTTTTGCACCAACCCAACGTACAATAATATTTTGACGAAATAATTTTTGATAGGAAGAGTAAGAAACACAATGATTACTAAATAAAAAAAAAGGATGCACGAATTATATCTTGGTGGGATTATGGATATCAGATAACTGCTATGGCTTAACACACAATACTTGTTGATAACAACACTTGGAATAATACACATATCGCAAGGGTTGGTCTGGCTATGGCATCATCGGACGAGAAGGCCTATGATATAATGCGTGAATTGGATGTTGATTATGTGTTAGTTATTTTGGTGGCCTAACAGGTTATTCTTCAGTTGATATTAATAACTTTCTTTGGATAGTGCGAATTGGAGGTAGCACTGATCGTGGTGCACACATTAAGGAAAAGGGGTATTACGCGGCGAATTACGTGTTGATAAGGAGGGCTTACCAACATTATTGAATTGTTTAATGTACAAAATGTGCTACTATCGTTTTGGGCAAGTTTATACAGAGGGTGATAAAGCGCCTGGTTATGATCGCGTACGTGCTGCTGAAATTGGTAACAATGACTTGGAATTGGATATCCTTGAGGAGCTATATACTACATTACATTGGTTAGTCCGTATTTACAAGGTGAAAAATTTACGTAATCGAGGAGTTTAAACAGTATGTAACAAGAAGTCCTCAGGCTAAATACCCGCACTCTTATCACTTCAGTATTATATAATGATTAATTTTTTTTTTTGTCAAATAGAATTTTATTGAATTAAATTCAAATTTAAAGTTGTAGCATGTACGTTATTATTATTATTATTGAAGTGAATCTTCTTTAGCGAGGTGTAAGTCCAAAAAAAACGTTATGGTAATCAAATGTGATGATGCGGGGGAGAGACGTTGATGGGGATGCACATTGCATATTGGGTTGTTCGTCTGCTGCGTAGAAAATGAATGTTTTTGCATGAGTAAGAGATAGATAAAAAATGCTTTACTGGTGTGTGTTTTTACGAAGAGCATACGAACTAGTAACCGTAAAACCGGCCACCAGCAGAAGATGCTTTCTCTCTCTCTCTCTCTCTCTTCGTGTGTGTCGTCGTTGTTGTTGTTGAGAGTGAACATACAACAGAGCTCTCTTTCTGAATTTGCGTTTAACGTGAAGGGAAGTGCGGGTCGCTGCTGTTGTTTGGTTTTGTGCACAACTTATCAACAACAACACACCAGCCATTACTACAGTTGCATTTTCTCTCTTCTCTTTAATCTTATATTAGTGTTTTCATTTGTGTGCCCTACACGACGCTGATCTCGCATATTAATTTGTACGCATGTCTTTGAGTCTTTGCTGTTATATGTCATATAAATCAATACGTTATGTAACCCAATTCTTTAAATTATTAATTATAATGTGCTATAATGAAATAAATGAATAATATTATAGAACACAACTCTAGTAATTATTTTAAAACTAAAAACTAAAACTTGAGTCCTAACATTATGTGCAGCAGTTTCACTTCAATAGTGTGCTTATATGGGTGAGGCACATTACTTTTTTATTATTATTATTATTATGGTATTTTTCTTAATCACCACAAGTATAAAACTTACACATATGACAAAATTAATAAATACTGGTTTATATTAATTTCAAAATGATTGGTAAAAATGACAATATTTAACATTTTAATTCCAAATTGAGTACAAAAAAGTCAGAGAGGACACATGGATGAAACGAAGTTCCTTTTTCTACAGTAATTAAAATTTTTAATTTAACGTGAAAAAAAAAATTTTAATTTAACGGAAATTTCATTTCCGAAATTAATTTTGTTGATAGGTTGGCTTTGGAATTGATTGCTTTTAAAGTTCAGGATGGACTGAGTATGGGGTGTTGATTCGCTTGTCGTGTTAATTCGCACGAGTTATTTTATTGGTAGTTGAGATCAGTTGGCGCATGAAATATCTGAGTAACGTTCGTTGGATAAGAAATCGCTATTGCAATCAAGTGCTTTGATTGTATATATATATATATATAAATATATATATACTAGAGGAGCCCCAAGGCGACACAAACGATCGCATTCTAGAAAAAGCATTTATTTTTTAAAGTACTAATACCATAAACAGTGTTCTATGCGAAAACTCTATACCTCGTTTATATGACACTCGAAACTGTTCCGTTCCCTATACATTAGGCAGCTTAGATTTGAGGAGAGTTCGAAAAGAAGTGGTTGTGGTGTTGACGACATATATACACCGAATCTCTGGTGTTTTGAACAATTAGAATTCCTTCGTCCATATTGTCGCCAGCGAGCCAGTAGTTCAAATTTGGAAGAGGTAAATTAAATTCATGTATATGTTTGATTCCCTTACACTTTGTTTTCCTGCCAATCGACTGTTCCTTCTTCATTGAAATATTTCATGAAGCCTTGCCTCACTGTCTCAGCTGGTCCCTTCCGATTATTTGTTCTGTTTTCTGTGTTGCTGACGCTATCCAGGGTGATGGAGATCAATGATTGAGAATCTACTGGTATGTTTTTATTATGTATTTAAAAGTTATAAAGAAAGCAACAAGTTTTTGTAATAAGTTCGACTTTGTCAGCGGAAACATTCATTTGGTTTTGAAATATACGAAACCTGCTTCTTAAGATTCCAAATGCATGCTCGACAACATGTCTAGCTTGGGATAATCGTATTGTTACAAATTTCTAATTTGTCTAACAGTTTAAAAATTATTAAAATTAGAAACCTGCTGTCAGTTGGCGAGCGGATACCAGTTGGTGTGATGTGAGGGTGATGCGGCGTGTGCAGCGATCAAATGGAGGCAAGTGGCAACGTGGTGATCCAACAGCAATAGGCAATGCCAAACACCCCAAAAAAAAAACTCTTTCTCAATTTTTCTGCTTGGGTCCAGTTATAAAAATTGGCCATGTCCTCCAGTTGGCGCTCATAATCCAACCATGATGAGCTTGCATCCATGTAACATGTTGATGTTACTGAAGGTAATGATGCAGTTACTGGGTTGCTTGGATTGTTGTTGAAAGTATTTCGCGGATTATTTTGTTCCTCGAATGTCGATGTCTGCATAGTGTTGTCAGACATTCGTGCTGCTAAAGTCCGCTCTAGTACTCCAAACAAATTATCTAACCGATCTTGCACAATCTTGGCAATAGTATCGGTCAGTTTCGATGTGGGTGATCGTCGTGGCATGGTGAAGTTCTATACGGATGCCCGTTCGAAATAATAAAATTATTTTAAACCCCACATCTGACACCAATGTTACAAATTTCTAATTTGTCTAACAGTTTAAAAATTATTAAAATTAGAAACCTGCTGTCAGTTGGCGAGCGGCTACCAGTTGGTGTGATGTGAGGGTGATGCGGCGTATGCAGCGATCAAATGGAGGCAAGTGGCGACGTGGTGATCCAACAGCAACAGGCAATGCCAAACACTCCAAAGAAGCCTCTTTATTTAATCGTCTCAAAATCCAATATGGAGGTTTTTTTTTCATTTGTCAGTTCATCAAATTGACTTGTCAATTTTATTCCTCCTCTTCTTCTCTCCTAATTCAGCTGTTTCACACCAGGGCTACCTGCATTTATTGAAGTGCTGCCAAGGTGTCCTGGAAATGATCGTATATTCAAAATTTTCATCTCTTGCGTCCCAAAGGGATATGGTTTTAACAAGTGCTTCTGTAATGGGAATGCGTCGTCTCCTCAATGACATGGGGTAGCATTCGTCCGTTTCAAATTGCTTTGTCCGACAATTTGCCTTCCAAGTACACTCTAGCATCAGTGACCTGTCCATTGCACCCGACGTCACATATAAAGCGGCAGTTAGCGTGTACCAGCGCTAAACGAATAATGCTTTGGCTCCCTTTGTAATTGTAGTAAGAAGCACCATCATTACGGTGAGGCCTGAAAAGGATGTGTTTCCCGTCAATTGCACCCAAAACAAAGGAGAAACTGCCATTTTATTGAGAAGTTCTCGGCGATAGTTTCCAATTCAGTTGTTGTTGTTGGGAACGGTAATGAAAATTATCAATTATTTAATTAATATGTTTTTTTTTATTTACAGACTAAACATCTATCAGAGACAAAGAAGGACAAAAATTGTACTAAAGTCAAAGAACTTCTCATCGAATTGGTGAAACAAAAGAAACAGAATTTCAAATGGTTGGGATATCGGGTCGTAACCGAACAACCAGTTCCATTCAACGTATCGCCTTTCTTAATGTCTTTTTCAATTAATGAAAGTATGTTATGAAGCCAACCAT
>JBAMAV010000539.1:0-19534 GCA_037043315.1 Amiota communis
GAAATAAAAAATGACTTGGATTTAATTCACGGCACATCTGCTCCTTCACTTTGAACTATTTATAACTGGTTAAACGCTCAGGACGCCCTGTAGAGGTGACTACGCCAGAAATGATCAATAAAATCCATGACAAGGTGTTAATTGATCGAAGATTAAAGTTGAGTGAGATAGTTGAGGTTACAGGGATATCAAAAGGTGGCGTCATTTCTATTTTGCATGAAAAATTGTGTATGAAAAAGATTTCGGCAAGATGGGTGCCGCGTTTGCTCACAGTCGACAATAAACGCAATAGGGTGGTTGCCTCTAAGGCTCTGTTGTCGCTCATACAACGTAACCCGAATGCGTTTTTTCGTCGGTTTGTGACTGTAGATGAAACATGGATTCACCACTATACTCCCGAAACGAAAGAACAATCAAAACAGTGGATTTTGAAAGGCGAACCATGTCCAAAGAAGGCGAAAACCGTAAAATCAGCTGGTAAGGTTATGGCTACTGTTTTTTGGGATGCACGTGGAATTATTTTCGTTGAGTATTTGGAAAAATGAAATATAATAACAGGGGAGTATTATGCATCTTTATTGGACCAGCTAAGAGAAAAAATTTAAAAAAAACCGCCTCATTTACACAGAAAGAAAATCCTCTTTCATCAGGACAATGCCCGCCTTCACACATGTTTACGATCAATGGCTAAAATTGAAGAATTAAAGTTCGAATTGGTCGACCACCCACCGTATTCGCCAGATTTAGCTCCCAGTGACTTTTTCCTATTCCCAAACCTGAAAAAATGGCTCAGTGCCCAACGTTTTTTTTTTCAAATGAAGAAGTCATCGATCAAACAAATGCTTATTTTGACGACCTTCCAAAATCTTATTTTTCTGACGGGTTAAAAAAATTAGAGAAACGTCTAACTAATTGTATAGAGTTCCAAGCAGATTATGTTGAAAAATAAAAAGAAATTTACCAAAAAAAAAAAATTGTTTTAATGCATTTTTCTAAGGACTTATTGAGCCATCCTCGTATTTAATTTGTAAATAAAATAAGTACCTCACTATATTTAAAAATTATAAATAAGTGGTAACTAGTAAGTAAACTTAAAGCCATCCTAGCTATAGCTGCATATTTTTGCTTTAGTTTGTATGTATTTTTTATTTTTTAAGTGCACTCAAACTATTTATAAACAAATAAATAAATAAGTAACAATGAAATGATTAAGTTTTGTAATCATAATGATGATAATGATTAACAAAATGTATTTTTTTTTGTTAAACATGCATGCATTTTTATTGAACTACTACCATTCAAGGTGTGAATACCTAGTGATCGCATAGTAATATTAATTTACAGTATTATTTGTATTTACAATATTCACAATGGATTAATTGTTAAGTAATAAGTGATTAAAGTGACGTCTTTTCAGTTGCTGTATTGGGTGGAGTAAACAAGTTTCCTTGCTAGTCTATTCGTGTGGTTCCTCAGTCTTTCACTGTACCGACTTGAATGGAAAATGATCTGACTATCAACATAGGCTGCGTCTAGATCGTGGTGAATGCAACTGTTCCTAACATACCAAGGACAGCAATTGATTGTGCGCAGTGCGTAGTTCTGTAATCTTTGCACTTTCAATCGATGGGAACTGGCTTCCGTTACCCATATTTGAATCCCATATCTCCATATCAGCGCGATAACTTAACAATAGACTGTCCCCTTATTCTGCAGCGACAGGCTGCTTCATCTACATAGTAACCAAAGGAGGCGACGCAGTCTGCTTCTACAAGTCGCTACTATGACTTGTACATGTTTTCGAAAAGTGAGCCATCTATCCAGGATTAGACCCAGGTATTTGCCTTCAGATCTTTGCTCCATGTTCATTCCATTGAAGGCAACGGGTGGGGGAAGTCGTCTTCTAAGCGTGAAGTAGACATTGCTACTTTTTTTTGGGTTGAGCTGAACGTTCCACCTCCGAGTCCAGGCAGTCAGTTTATCTAAGTAATTATGCAGGACCAGGGTGCTCATGGCGTTGCATGTGCTACTCACCATCTTCTGCATACGTCGCCATGAGTAGGGACTTAGGTGGGATTCCGAGAGTTACGGCATCAGAAACGGGCATGTCTCCTGCAAATAAAGAATATAAGAAGGGTCCAAACACGCTTCCCTGGGGCACGCTTAGGGTGTGGGGATGACTGTGTCGCCCTTACTTATACCCTGAAGGAACGAGCATCCAAGTAGGACCGTATCAGAGCAATGTAGTGCGAGGGTAGAGTGGCTTTGATCTTCTGCAGTAGCCCCTGATGCCACACGCGGGTAAAGGCCCGAGCGAGTGAATGTGCATAAAGCGATAGGAAAAAAATGTGCAAAGAATAAAAACAAAATACTCACAAAACAAAAGCAAATACAACAAATTGGACGAGAATTTTCTCAGCCAAAAAAAAGGCAAAATTGCGACGCTTTCCACACCGCCCAGCGCAATGTTACACAGCCCTAACTGAAAGTAACCAATTCTTTGATCCTTCAGCTACCGAGTGGTGTAATTAGATTTTGGATGTGGACAGTAGTTTAGCAAGTACAACACCAAACTGCATACCCAGTTTTCCTACCATCAATTTTTTATGTTTACCCCGTGGTAATTATAGACTTATCCACGTCAAAAACACTACCTGATATTGTACTTGATGCGGAAAGGAACTTAAATTTTTCGAACAAACGATTCAAAGATATAGCTGATCCATTGGAGAATAATGATGCTGTTACTAAGAGCTTGAATAACAAAGAATTGGAAAATACTGTATAAGTGTTCAGTTACAAATTTAGCTTCTGACAACATAAGCAACAAGATGGAATAAGTAAGCACATCGGCAACATTAGCTCAACTGCAATGGAAAGCAAGCATCCGTATCCTATTTTTAATATTACCAGGCCTGTAACAAAATTGAGGGATACTATTGTGTTGGAGCTAGCAGAATACGTACTATACCTCCTAAAGGTATTCTTCGCCTTAGGGCTCATCTATCGAAATAATAAAAAAAGAAGGCTTTTATCTCATTAAAAGGATTAGGAAAAATTCTAATATTTATGACCACATCATCAGCTTAAATATTATTTGATTATACAAAATATTTATATGTATTAAGGAGAAAAACAAAAACAATGTAATATTATTATACATATTCTTACTGAATTTTTGAAATAAAGATGTAAGAATTGAAAAAAAAAAAATATAAAGAAAAGAAAAAAAAAAAAATTTTGATATACAATATTTATATTTATTTTGGTGAGAGCTCAATAGTTGAGTATACCATCTAATAATTAAAATTTAAAAAAATGTTATCATCTTTATTAGTATTATAAAAACTTGATATTATATCATCTTTCAAATTTTTGGGTGTTCCCAAGGTTGGCTCATCATCATCACCGAATACACTTAGATCGAATATATCATTCGACCAATCCATTTTTATTTCTCCTTCATTATGAAGCGAAACAAAGTCCGTTAGTTGAGTAAAGATGTTGGTAGAAGTTTCATCTCCTACCAAGAGATATCTCCATTGTGCGAGTATCTCTCCAGTCACATTATCATACAATCCAAGCTGATTCTGAGGAAAGTCATCATAATTATTGTAAGAGTGACCTTCATCATTTTCCATAACGTTTGTCGAATTCAATAATGTTGCTGCTGCTGCTGCTGCTCTCGAGTTGATGGACCGTTCATGATTTATTTTTTTTTCACTTGTTTTATTTTTATATGCACAAAAGTTTTTATAAGTTTGCGAAAAATTTGGAATGAACGGTCAATCACTTGGACAATCACTTCACAATTGAAGAACAGCTTCAATTTCCACTCACAATTATATGTTCGCATATATTGCACTGGCAGTTTAGTCGACTCAAAGAATAGAATATACACTCTGATAGGATTGCTTTGAAGTGTCATATTTAAATATGTCTGTATGTAAAAGAATGACACATATACACAATAAGTGCTGATCCATAAATTTAGTGAAAGGGAAAATTGTCGCAACGTTTTTAAAATTAGACAGTAGGCAAACTCGGAAAAAATTTCGTGAAGTGGTGACCTAAACAATAAATTATAATAAGTTAAGTGGAGACGCTAAACCTGGGTGGTAAACAAATAGATCAAATTTCAAGTGGTTATTGGGATAACAAACTCAAGTAACAGAAATAGGTTAAACAAAAGAACTATAGGAAAAAAAAAGTATAAGAGGGAAATGCTTAATGATGGAGGCAGTTGGTGTTGGAACAGAATCAAGTAAGGTTCTGTCAAGTGGATCTATCTATTCTAAAGATAAATTGTAAAATAGAGTAGAATAAATCAAGCTTATGTATTTTGAACTTGTGAAGTAAAATTAAAGTGAAGTAGATCCAACATATGTATTTTGAACTTGTAAAATAAAGTTAAAGTGAAGTAAATTAAATCTATGTCTTTGGAATTTGCGGAATTAAGTACTAACTCGAATAAATACTGGAGTCGTAACTGAGACTACTTCGAATACAACATACAAACTTATCAATGAAAGCGGGATCAGACGGAGCATCAGGACTGATTTCATAACTCACGCCGGAAAATCTAGAAATAGATCAACGGTCTATTGTATATGTGTTTGCAATGCCAGCAAGACGCAGGAGGGCCTATTTGAGCCGTTGAACAAATAAACAGACATGCAAAATAGTAGAGCAGAAATAACCGACGTTCAAATACAACAAGATAACGAAATTGCGCGTGTGAGCATGTCGCATTTGCGTGCATCTCGATTACAAGAGGCACGAGCTGAACGAAATCAACAACGACAATTGGAACAGAGTTAAGTTAAGTTATTCGACACAATCAAAATAAGCTGCGTGTGAATGAATACATTCACTTGCGAGCGACACCGCCGAAATTGGTAACTCCATCATTCTACCATCGTCGTAAGTAGGCAGTCCATGTCATATGCAAGGATGCTATGACTTACGTGTGCGAGTGCGGATGACCGTGTTTATTTATAACGTTTACATATAATCCTAAATGGCAGGAGTATACATCTTTGTTATTGCCAGGCCAAAGCGCAATGTATCATCATGATATAACAGCACGTGTGTTCAAACAAAAATTGAAGTCCTCATTACAAAATTACACGTATTTAGTCCCACACGTTGCTGGATGTATTCGGTTGAATGGCAGAAGCGAGGATTACCTCATGTACACATTTTGATTTCGTTTGTCGACAAAATACGACCTGAAGAAATCGAAAGTGTAATTTCTCCGGAAATTCCAGATCCGTCTACTGACCAACTACTGTTCGATATTGTTACCACAAACATGATTCATGGCGGTAATCTGAATCGTTTATCGCCTTGCATGGCAGATGGAAAATGTACAAAACGTTTTCCTAAAGATTTCAACAACAACACGATCACAAATGTCGACGGAACTCCAATATATTATCGAAGAAATATTGATAATGGTGGACAATCATTTATGAAAAAATGTCAATAACGCAGATATTGACATTGACAAGCGTTGGGTGGTACCAAATTCGCCTCTTCTGAGCAGCATTGGGCTGTACAGCAACGCAAATTTGTCTACTATTCGCTATAGTGTTGACTATATGTTTCCCGAGACGAGCAGACACGTTGTGGGATAAACACAAAGATTCAATGACTGACGATATATTGCATCGAATTCGTACACAGTGCAACGATCTAACGATTATATTCAGCGACGCAATGTGTAATGAAGCATTGATTGCTTTCGAGGATATTTGCGTTGTCATTGCCAGTTTACCACTCAGTTATTTCGGTATGTGTTTGCCAAATTGGAGTGCATCTAATTGTATGAACACCAAAATGAATCGTGAACTGCAGTACAATACTGCAGAAATGGCAGCGATTGTGACTCGCAATGTTCCACTACTGACTGATGAACAAAAAATCATTTACGACAGCATTATGCATGCAGTTTCAGCTGGACCAGTGGATCCTTTTTTTTTCGGATGCACCAGGTGGAACTGCCAAAACATTTCTCATTTCGCTAATTCTCGCTGAAATACGATCAAGTAATGGCATCGCATTGGCCGTTGCATCATCTTGCATTGCAGCAACTTTATTGGATGGAGGAAGAACAGCTCATTCAGCATTTAATCTGCCTCTGAATATTCAAAATAATCCAGACGTAGTGTGCAACATAAAAAACAATCGTCCATGGCCACAGTGTTGAAACAGTGCAACATTATCATCTTGGATGAATGCACTATGGCCCACAATCATTCTTTTGAGGCGTTGAACAGAACAAAGATATGAAAAACAACGACAAACTATTCGGTGGCACTCTGTTACTCCTTTAAGGTGATTTCAGACAAACACTTCCCGCATTCAACGTTCAATGTATGCCGATGAGATCAACGCTTGCTTGAAATGGCGTAATGTTTAAAAAGTCCAGCTAAAAAGAAACATGCGCGTACAAATGTAACAAGCAGTCGTTTAAAGTAAGCGTAGCTTCCGATTTGTTCAATGAAGTGTGTAACCCTAAACTCTGGCCTCCAAATAAGGTAGTTCATGAATTTAAACAGAAGAAAAGGAATAGGTCTAGTTCTATACTGTGGACATGACGATGTATTTCGGAATTGGCAAAGACACTTCCGGTAAATTTGGGAATTCTTCCATCAACGAAATTGTTTTTTTTCTTTTTGGCTTTGGGCTATCGCTAAGAGCTTCAAAGCGATTTGCACCTTGGGCTTGGGCCAAGGGGGCGGCATGCTATTGTACACTATTTAGTTGTTTTTTGTTACGGTACACTCGCGTATAGAAGGAGGGAGAACGAAAAAGTAATAAAGACTGCGCTTGCTGTTATGCAAAAGTATACGAAAACTGCGAACAAGATCAATAAGCTCAACCGATCGATGCAAGAGTCTGTCGATGAATATAAACATGCGAAATTAAAGAATATTCACTCCTCTAATATAAAAAAGCGGACACTGCATTTATTCCGGAGAATTTATGAGATTCATAATATGAACAATTTCAGTTGTTTTGGTCAATTCGGGAGAATTGAAAATCTTAGAGAGGGAATAAAATATGTAAGAGCCATTTAACGTCGTAATGTTGCTTTCTGATTATAACATACGGTATCAAAATAGGGGCCGCCCACTCATCGAACATAATGCAATTGATCAAATATTTTCGATTCATAATCTGGGCTATCGAGACAGAGGGTAATGATACAAAGCTTAGATAGAAAGAAGAATGTATGTGCTTAGGCCACTTGTTCCCTTTCTCAAAAATAAATAAATATAATCACAAATCAATCCAACTTCCAAATCCGGTATAAAATAAATACCATCCGATTCCTTTGTTTTTGACCCCTATAAAGAAAATTTGACGATATTATAATATACGATATATCTAATATATAAAAATCTTGAGTCACGGTGTTAGTGTATAAACTCCTGCGAAACGGCTCGACTGATTTTTATGATATTTTTTTTATAATGTGTATTTGGAAGGTATGAGAATAGATCGTAAGGTATTTTTTATACTTCTAACCCCACCCAGAATTTTTTAATGCCGAGTTGCGACATGACAACTACGTTAGCAAAGACGAAAAGTGCAGCAGCTACATGAACGCTGCTCATTATTTCGCACTACAGGACATATCCGTTTGATCTGCATTAAAGAGAACATTTTGGCATACGTATACCCTGTTTTTGAGCCAGGACATAGCAACGCGTGAGAAACAAATGAGCCGTCCCTCTAGGAAACATAAACTCAAGTATATGTCCGTCTGTGTTAAGAAAGAATGACACACAAGTGTCATATTTAAATATGTCTGTATGTAAAAGAATGACACATATAAGTGCTGACCCATAAATTAAGTGAAAGGGTAAATTGTCGTTTATAAAATTAGACACTACTTAAGACATATTGGGCAAACCCGGAAAAAAGTTCATGAAGTGGTGACCTAAACAATAAGTTAAGTGGGGACGCTAAACCTGGGTGGTAAACAAATAGATCGAATTTCAAGTGGTTATTGGGACAACAAACTCAAGTAACAGAAATAGGTTAAACAAAAGAACTATAGGAAAGAATAAGTATAAAAGGAGAATGCTTAATGAATGGAGGCAGTTCGTGTTGGAATAGAAACAAATAAGGTTCTGTCAAGTGGATTATATTTATCTATTCTAAAGATTAATTGTAAAATAGAGTAGAATAAATCAAGCTTATTATTTTGAACTTGTGAAGTAAAATTAAAGTGAAGTAGATCCAACATAAGTATTTTGAACTTGTAAAATAAAGTTAAAGTGAAGTAAATTAAACCTATGTCTTTGGAATTTGCAGAATTAAGTACTAGCTCAATAAAAACTGGAGTCGTAACTGAGACTACTTCGAATACAATATACAAACTTATCAATCAAAGCGGGATCAGACCGAGCATCAGGACTGATGTCATAACCGGCGGATATTAAGAAACAATATCCGAAAAAGAACCAACATTCATACATTATGGAGCAATTGATAGCAGCAATCACGGAAACACAGACAGCAGTGCAGTTGTTGGCACAACTACAAGCCAACGTATTGGCTAACCGTATTGCTAATAGGGAGAGACAGTTGGCTGAGATCAAGCACCTAACACCATTTGATGGAAAGAGTCCAACAAAAATAACTGCGTTTATTTAAAGCGTAGAATACTACCTCGGACGAATTGAGGACGAAAACAACAGAAGAGCAGCAGTAGCCACGATATACCTGGAGAAAGTGACAAGAGAAGCGAAGACAACTATTCTACACATTCAGGAATATGACAACTGGGAAATCATCAAGGAAGCATTCAGGAGGAGATATTGATCTGATGTAAGACCAGAACAACTAATGGAAAAAATAAGCTGAATCAAAGCAAAAACTGTAAGTGAACTTTTAGAAAAAATTCAATATATTAAGAATAAGGCAGATGAGATGGTTTATTACAGAAATGAACAAGTAGAATTAGCAGGAGTCGAATCATTAATAACAAGTAGAATTAGCAGGAGTCGAATCATTAATAACAAGTACAATTAAAAGAGTAGCACAGGGTACATTAGCTTATTCCATAAAAAATTTGCACACTTATGAACAAATCTTGGAAGAATTACATTCAATGGAATTTGAGAATAACTACATTAAACCGGAGTATAGACTGTTTGAGAATCAATCTATTGAGAAAAATAACGGACAGCAGCGACAAAATAAATACAGACAACAGCGAGACAATTATACCAATAACACCAATCAAAATAGAAATAACAACAGAAATAACCACTCAGAACAATCAAGGCAACAAAGTACTAACTCATGACAATCCCGACAACAAAGTGTCTGTCTCAATAAAGACAAAACCATATACCTATGGAAGTCGATAATGTTGATCAGTCCAATTAAATATCCAGCAAATCAGATTACTAAAAATAACACTGAGGTGGATGAAAAAGTAAAAATAGTAAAAATACTCAAGAAAACTGTAGGGATGTAGAAGCTAACAATTTTCTTATCAACTAGCCTCGGGAAATAATGTAATACCAATAATACAAATAGCCATACAAAATAAAAATATTTGGAGAAATAAATGGCAGCCTAGGTAGCCAAGAAGTAAAGGACTTCGATAAGAAAAAACTAAAATCTTTCTCATTCACAATAATAAATAAAACAAATTATTTCACGGAATAAATACATACACGATGTCGAAATGAATTCGAACTTGAGGAAAGAGCAAGATGTGGGGAGTCGCACCATTTGGATCCGACAGAAAGTATCAGTTCATCATTGGAACTGATATACTTCAATACATAAAGGCCAAGATTGACTTGGAAGAACAACAAATTATATCAAAGAATACAACAATACCATTCGAGAAAAATCCTTGTGACAAAATAACCGTTCTGGAAATTATAACTGATGAAGAAATTAGGGAAATGATACAGACAAAACACTTCAATGAAGATGAAAGAAGGAAATTGGACAAATTATTAAGGAAATATAGGACATTATGCTTTAAAGAAGGAGATGAACTTACTCATACTCATGCAGTAGAACATGAAATAAGAACAACTACGGAAGAGCAAATCAATGCTAAATTATATAGATATCCACTAAAATATAAGGAAGAGGTTAGAACTTAAATTTCCGAAATGGAAAAACTAGGGATAATAAGGAAAAGTAACTCTAGATATACAAGTCCACTAATAGTAATTCCGAAAAAAATAGATAATTCAGGAAAACAAAAATACCGATTAGTGGTTGACTACAGAAAATTAAATGATATCACAATAGATGACTGATTTCCTCTACCCAATATAGATTCAATATTGGATAAGTTAGGAAGGGCTCATTATTTTTCAACTATTGATTTAGCCAAGAGCTATCATCAAATCGTAGTAAGAGACGAGGACAGATGTAAAACAACATTTGTAACTCCTCATGGGTTATATGAATTTGTAAGAATGCCTTTTGGATTAAAGAATGCTCCAGCGACGTTTCAACGACTAATGAACGACGTGCTGAGAGATTATAAAAATAAAATTTGTGTTGTTTATTTAGATGATATATTCATTTTCAGTGTGTTGTTACAAGAGCATTTTGATAATATGGACAAAATATTCGGAGCGTTGAAGAACCATAATTTGAAAATCCAAATTGATAAGTGTAGTTTTATGGGAAAAGAGACACCATTTTTAGGTCATATTCTAACTCAAGACGAATTAAAACCAAATCCAGAAAAAAATAAAGTAATTCAGCAAGTAAAACTCCCAAGAACTGAAACTCAAATTAAAAGTTTCTTAGGATTGACAGGTTATTATAGAAAATTCATTCGAGGTTACGGTGAAAAAGCTAACCCGATAACTAGATTTTTAAAGAAGGAGGAAAAAATAAATCCAATGGATCCAAATTTTATACATATTTTCGAAAAGTTGAAACAGATCACAACATCCTATTCTGAGGTACCCAGATTTTGAAAAACCGTTTGTATTAACGACAGACGTATCTGATGTTGCACTAGGAGCCGTACTTACACAGGAAAACCATCCAATTTGTTATGTATCACGAACTTTAAATCAACACGAAAGAAATTATTCAGCAACAGATAAAGAATTTTTAGCAATAGTGTGGGCAGTAACGTATTTCAGACCATATTTATATGGTAGGAAATTTAATATTTTTAGTGATCATTTACCACTAAAATTTTTAGTAACAAAGCATAGAGGAAAAAACATGTCAAGTAGAAATCAGAGGTGGTTGATAAGGTTAAACAGAATAAAGTGGCGTATTTCTTGTCATGAATCGAATATGATGATAATTAAAATGAAAAAATGGATACAGAAATATAAATGGAAGCTAATGAAATAACAGAAGGGGAAAGTGAAGCAAATGCAACAGTACATTCAGCAGAAGAAAATTTACCAAGTGTGGTAATAAGAATAAAGGAGGATATCATAAATAAATACTAGACCCAAATAATGCTGGTTAAAGAAAAAACTATCACAGAACAGAGAATACATGGGAATAAGAGAATATACGTAGAAGAAAAAGAACTAAACAATTGTGGAAATATACTAAGACAATATCAATTCAAAAGAAAAGTAGGTAATTACTCGGAACTCAATGATAGATTATATTATATACTAGCTGACCCGGCAAACATGGTTTTGCATTCAAAAAAACTTTTTTTAATTTGTAAGTCACATTGTCCCGCCTGAATGTAAAACAATATAAGATTTAAAGGACTTGGGCAATAAGAGGTGATTTTGAATTAAAGTATAATATATCTGTCTACAATAACGCTTCTCGGTACACAACATTTGAAGTTGAATCTTCAGGAATGTGTGCATATAAATTATTTGAATTACTAATTCGGGAAAGAGCCACGTATATCTGACAATGCGAAAAGCTACTAACACTCAAATTTATGCCTGCTACCGAAAGAGTTTGTCCTTGTGCTTTATTAATTGTCATTGCGTAACATAAACTCACTGGAAACTGAATGTGTTTGAAATGAAATGGAAATTATTGGGAATTAGAGGAATCTGAGGTATGAAAACGCTGTCTCCCTTGCCGCAACTGGTCAAAATCTCTGCCTCAATAACGTTTGGTTGTAAAGTCTTCACTTTTAATCTGGTGCCGTTACACAATTTGGGAGGACTTAAATTTCTTAAAAGGATAATGGGTACTCCTTTTTTTAATTTGATACTGTGTTGTGGCAGACCGGGGCACTCAGAGATTCTAAAAATTCTAAACGATAATTGGCAGCCTCTTCTTGCTCCGTATTCAGTGCTTTCCCCCGGGGACACCTGTCACTATTCTATCATTAATTACTACGGTCTGATCGTTGCGTGGTGTAAGAATTGTTCTTTCGCATAGCCATGAATTTGGTTGATTTGACAATAATGTTGGGTCACCATACACAGATGAAATAAGGTCCTGCAGTGATGAAGCAGTATGACATAGATTTTCAGGCAGCATAATTTTTCCTTCTACTTGTGGATATGTTCCGTCACCAATTTTTAGTAGAAAGTCGGAAAACATTTGTGCATTTGGGTTACCTCCTGTGTGTGCCCGTATATTTAATGTTAAATGCATTGGTATAACATGCCCTCGTTCCTTGAGGTATTACTGGTAATATCTGTCTAAAATCACCACAGAATAGCATTGTGATGCCACCCCTGGGCCGATCATCTTGTCTTATGTCTCGCAATGTTCTGTCCACCGCTTCAACTGCCTTACGATGTGCCATTATGCATTCATCCCATATCATTAAACAGCAATCTCGTAAAATCGGTGCTTTGTCAGTGTGTCTAGATATGTTGCAAACTGGACTTTCCGTAATGTCCAGGTTAATGGGTATTTTAAACTGCTAATGTAGCTGCTATGCCTGATGAAGCAACAGCAAGAGGAATTTTTCATTGATACCGTATTAAGGCTTAGATGACTTTGGTGAGAAAGGTTTTCCCCGTACCACCGGGAGCTTCTAAAAACAGACATAGACATAAGATTCGTCAATACATATATCTAATCTATAGATTTTTTGGGTTGCGAAGAGCGTCATCCTCATGGATTTTGTAGAAAAAGGAAGAACGATCACTGGACAATACAACAGTGCGTTATTGGACCGCTTTGACAAAAAATTAAAGGAGACACGGCCGCATGTGGTGAAAAAAAAGGTATTGTTTCATCACGATATCGCACCAGCACATTCATCTTGTGTTGTCTCCGCCAAACTGCATGAATTGCATTATGAATCGCTGCCGCACCCCCCGTATTCACCCGATCTGGCTCCCTGCGACTTTTTCTTGTTCCCTAACATGAATAAATGGCTCGCGGGAAAAAATTTAGATCAAACGAGGAAGTCATCGCCGAAACAGAGGCGTATTTTTGGAGAGTTCGACAAATCCTATTTTTTGGAGGGGTTAAAAAAATGACCGGAACGTTGGGAGAAGTGTATCTTTCTAAAAGGGGACTATGTTGAAAAATAAAAAACATTTTTTTGAAAAAAATGGTGTCTTCATTTCTAACACGGGTACTTAATGAACCGGCCTCGGACATTACGAAACAGAAACACTACTTAGTAAAATTCAGACAATAACGCCCAAAAATAGAGCCATACAAAATACCATTTCGGAACAATGGAAGACATTTTAACCAAGAAGATACCAACATACATAATACAATTACTAATCAAAACCAACAAGTAAAAATTAACGAACAATTACAGAAAACGATACAACTAATACAAAATACAGTAACTAAAGACCAAAGTGAAATATTAGATCACATGAATCATATTGATACGCCAATAACTAACAAAATGATACAAAATATGTATCACGAAAAACTACTAACACTAGCGATGTTAAAAAACCATGAAGACCAAATCCAGAATTTCTTAGTAACAGCAAAGACAGGAATAACTAATCCAAACTTATTAACAAAAAAAGAAATTGACGATTCTGACATAGACATAAATAAAATACAATTTTTACGTACAGCAGTAATTGAAAATCAAAAACAAAAACTAAGGTTAGTAATAAAAGTACCGAAGAAATTCCAAACAATAAAACTATAATTGATTTTACCAATACCAAATGTTTTAGGGAAAGAAATAGATGCAGAACCACAACAAATGATTAAAGTTTTTTATCAAATGTGTAACTATAATGATAATAAATATGTAACCGAATGTTCATTATCTAAAACAAATTGTATAAAATATAACAAAACATTAAACGGAAATTATTTAATACATTTTAATAATTGTTTAATTGTTGTAGACAGAATAGTTGTTCAAGACACAGAAATAAAAGTATTCAATGAAACACTAACACTAGAAGAACTAAAAACTAAAAGATTGAAAAATATAAAAGAAATACAAAATTTAAAAATAAATGATGTAATACGTATAAGCATGGTACCATTGCACAGTGGGCCAGACTTCAGTCAAAAGTGGCCAAAAGTCAATTATCAAATTTGATTCAAATCATTTAATTTTCGATTTATAGATAAATAGAAGTAGTTAAAAAATAATTTTCAGAATAATTTATGAAGAAGTTTTATATTAGTGCACTTTTAAAGATGAAAGAATAGTCATAAATAAAAAATTAAATAATGACGAAAAAGTTGTACTGGTTCAAATATTCAGACAACAGAGATGACTTAATTCAGTCATGTAATTTTTAGATGTATAATAGTTCTAAAAAAAGCTTGTCGATGACAGAAAAGAATACATTGCACTAGACAGAAGGACGTAAATTGCAAATTTTACTGGGTTTAGAGAATTGTTATTCTTATCGATTAACAGATAACCTAGGATAAGTTTAGGATCATAATGGGGTTTGCGTTATTTTATTTCTAATTCTACGTACTTTAGTTTAATTATGCGGCAAATATGCGGCATTTTACGTTTAATGGTTCATAATTGGTTTTAAACGTACTCATATGCACTAGATACAAAAAGATTCTGATTCCATTGCGCGACATATTCCATTGCGTTTTAGTATTGTTTTGTTTTAACAATTTGCTATATATTTCGAGTAATATAGTAAGGCTTTTAACTTGAACTCACGTGAGTTTGGTCAATAGTAAGAATAATTTTGTTCTTTTGCTTTATGTCATACAATGACTATTGCTGTTTCTGTTAACCTTTCATATTTAAGTGGTTTGTGGGTATGTTATTACTTTCAAATTATTTCAATTAATAATACTCAGAGAGATTAATGTTACTTTTATTATTTTTGTTTTAATGTTTTTATGAAACTTGCGTGTATGATTTTAAGTTATCGTTCTAAGCGACTCACACGAGTAATACTAAAATCATATTTTATATGAATCTAATTATTGTGTAAAAATGACGCAGTTTACAAAAAGTGATATCGTTGACGATAAGATAAGTCTGCTAGATCTCAAAGAAGAGAAGCATTAGAAGTAAGTATGAAAAATAATCATGATGCTTCAAAACTTGTAGCAGCAGCCAGCTGCGCTGAAAGCATTCAGGAGAAACAGATTTAAGTGCTGTTCTTAAGCAAATATCAGAAAATCCGACACGTGCAGCGAAGGTACGCAAATTTATGAAAACATCAGAAACAGTTACAATTAAAAGAAAAACTCCTGAAGAAGCTTTGTCGTTTGTTATTCTTTGTTTGTCTTCGTAATTCTGTTTCAAAAAAAGTTTATTCAGAAATGCGTTTGGCTAGTAAGAGTTCTGGAGCTGATATTTGGCCAACTTATAATGAGTTAAGGGAAGATAAAGAAAAGTGTAGACCAACAGCAGAACATGTCTCAATTTCTGAAGATAAAGTTGAAGTTACGCTTCAGGCTTTATTAAATCACACAGCCAAAAGAATTGTAGAATCGCAATCAACTGTCATACAGAATGTAGCACTTACAAATTCTTCAGAAATAGAAGCAGAATTAATATGTTCTTATGGTTTTGACGGAAGCAGCGGACACTCATCTTATAATCAAGGTTATAATAATACTGAGAATGCGAATATAAATGATGAAAGTTTACTGGCTACAACACTTATTCCACTTCGCCTTCGATTTTTAAATGCTAATGATCAAATACTTTGGAATAATAAAATGTCTAATTCCCCTCGGTTCTGTCGTCCAAAAAAACTGCAATTTATTAGGGAGACAAAAGAAACCATTTTATTAGAAAAAAAGACATTGGACGATGAAATAAAGAATCTACAATTACACACGATAGTATTGGAAAACGTTCGAATTAGTATAAAGTACCATTTACGTATGACCTTAATCGATGGAAAAGTGCTCAACATCATCACGGAGACAAAATCAATGCAATCTTGTCCAATATGTCACGCTACACCCAAACAATTTAATACTGTCTCAAGTAAAAGTAAAGAAAAATTTAAACCGAACGAAACATCGCTCCAACACGGCATAAGTCCAATACATGCGTGAATAAGACTTCTTGAGTTGTGTTTGCACACGATCTGCAGCTGTTAAAAAAATATGCGCAGAACAAAAAAGTAAGATTCAAGCATTGCTTTGGGAAAAGTTGCAAATTAAAGTAGATAAACCCGTTCCAGGAGGCTGTGGTAACAGTAATAACGGTAACACAGCTAGAAAGGCATTTAAAGACCCTGCTTTGTTTGCAAAATATCTTGGACTCAATCCTCAATTACTTGAAAACTTCAAAACTATTTTAGTTGCTCTATCTTCTCACCATTCAATTAATGCATCACGTTTTAAAGAATTTTGTGATAAAACTGCTGACTTGTATATTAAATGTTACCCTTGGTATCCTATGTCAGCTACATTACACAAAATATTGGCGCATGGTAGTGAAATAATAAGACATAGTGTTTTGCCTTTGGGGATGCTTGCCGAAGGGGCATCTGAGGCTAAAAACAAATATTACAAACATGACAGACTTGATCATAGTAGAAAAATAAGCCGATCGGCAACTATTACAGATATGTTTAACCGCTCTATGGACGGAAGTGATCCTCTGATTTCCAACCAAAATTCGGAATCGAGGTTCTATAAGTCTAAATCAGAACAACTTCCTCCTGATGTGTTACCTTTATTGGAAATTCCTCAAGAAAATTCAGTTGCATCTAATTTAGAAGAAAGTCAAAATCTTGAGGAAGATGAACAATATTCTGCAACTGAATCAGAAGATGAAGAAGATACTGTTGATGATTTAGATCTGATTGGTAACGAAGAACCAGTATAACGTATGCACCGCGTTTTTCTAATTACAAATTTTGTGGACAACTTAAAATGTAAATATTGTAAATAGTTTCAATTGTATATATTGTAAATATAAATTTTTTTGTTCCGGTTTACTACTAACTATAAAGTTTACGTAGTACTGACGAGCTTCAACGAAAGCGAAACCAAAGTTTTTAATACTTATTAATGCGAACTTAATGATGACGTAAATTATCATTAGATGCTTTAATTTTTTTTTAAATCAGAAGTCAGATTTGCTATTTAGGGTCTCAAAGCCTTTAAAATTGAAATTTAGGTATTTATAACAAAATGTTTAAAATATTTTGTTTACCATATTGGACATATTTTATATTTTGAACATCTAAAGTCAGCTTCGTAACAATCAACCATGAAAATAGAGCAGTGATCTTTCTAAAATTAAATGGATTTACATTTTTTATCTACTATATCAGATGCACGATTTTCAATTTCTAAAATTTTAAATTACCTTCCTAAACAACCCGAAAATTCGTTGAGTAGTAATATTTTTTGATATTCAATGGATTTTTAAATTTTTTGGACTTTATACTAAGAACGACATTTATAGCTTTTAAAATTTAATATCTAATTCGTAATCAGCAATCTCAAAAACCTCTAAGAAGCGAATTTGAAAGGGATTCACTGATGTACAATTTTTTTTAAGTGACATTGAATAGGCCTTTTTGAATTTATAATACCTGATATTAAATCTATATTTTGTGACCTTAAAAACAACGAATTGAAAACAACTGCCCGCCATATTGGATTTGCCATTTTGAATTTTTTCAATTTCATGCCAGATTTGTAATGAGCGGCCTTGACAACATCCAAATGACAAGATTCAAGCTTATCTGATCAATTTATAAAATTTTCGTCCTCCATATTACATCCGCCATTTTGAATTTTGAAATTTTGATGTCAGATTTGTAATCAGCGACACCGAAAACCCCCAAGTGACAAGTTTCAAGCTAAACTGATCAATTTTTAAAATTTCATCCGTCATATTGGATCCGCCATTTTGAATTTTTTAATTTAAATGTCAGATTCGCAATCAGCGACCCCGAAAACCCCCGAGTGAAGAGTTTTAAGCCAATTCGATAAGTTTTTGAATTTTGGCCAGTTTTGATCGCTTCTTGGCCCACAGTGCATTGGTCATTATAATAAGTATTGTGGTAGGTTTGTTAATAACAGTAAACAAGAAAAACCATATGAAAATACCAATAACTGTAAACCAACTACACACCATTCCAAGTATAGCTGACCTTGCACTTTACAAATATTATGATCCAGGAGTATCGTTTATCCAAAGGGGGGAAGAGTCACATATGAGCCGACCCTCTAGGAAACATAAACTCAAGTATATGTCCGTCTGTGTTAAGAAAGAATGACACACAAGTGTCATATTTAAATATGTCTGTATGTAAAAGAATGACACATATAAGTGCTGACCCATAAATTTAATGAAAGGGAAAATTGTCGCAACGTTTATAAAATTAGACAGTACTTAAGACATTTTGGGCACCCCGGAAAAAAGTTCATGAAGTGGTGACCTAAACAATAAGTTAAGTGGGGACGCTAAACCTGGGTGGTAAACAAATAGATCGAATTTCAAGTGGTTATTGGGACAACAAACTCAAGTAACAGAAATAGGTTAAACAAAAGAACTATAGGAAAGAATAAGTATAAAAGGAGAATGCTTAATGAATGGAGGCAGTTCGTGTTGGAATAGAAACAAATAAGGTTCTGTCAAGTGGATTATATTTATCTATTCTAAAGATTAATTGTAAAATAGAGTAGAATAAATCAAGCTTATGTATTTTGAACTTGTGAAGTAAAATTAAAGTGAAGTAGATCCAACATATGTATTTTGAACTTGTAAAATAAAGTTAAAGTGAAGTAAATTAATCCAATGTCTTTGGAATTTTCGGAATTAAGTACTAACTCGCATAAATACTGGAGTCGTAACTGAGACTACTTCGAATACAACATACAAACTTATCAATCAAAGCGGGATCAGACCGAGCATCAGGACTGATGTCATAACCGGCGGATATTAAGAAACAATATCCGAAAAAGAACCAACATTCATACATTATGGAGCAATTGATAGCAGCAATCACGGAAACACAGACAGCAGTGCGGTTGTTGGCACAACTACAAGCCAACGTATTGGCTAACCCTATTGCTAATAGGGAGAGACAGTTGGCTGAGATCAAGCACCTAACACCATTTGATGGAAAGAGTCCAACAAAAATAACTGCGTTTATTTAAAGCGTAGAATACTACCTCGGACGAATTG
>JBAMAV010000540.1:0-50936 GCA_037043315.1 Amiota communis
TTATGCAAGGAATCCGTAAATTGCCTGAAAGATGGGCAAAGGTTGTAGCTGGAGATGGGGCATACTTTGAATAAATAAATTTTCCTTTTTCTAAACAAGCAAATTTGTTTTGTTTTCACAAAAAAGGGCGGAATCATATGCATATGCATCAAGAACAATGAGTCCTAATGCATCGAGTTGCATACTTACATTTTTTCACTGTTTAAAGGTAAATATACTTCCTGCTATACTCTTCACGGGAGTGAATAGTATTATAAGTTTGGCATCAAGTTTGTAACACACATAAAGAGACATCGCAGACTACATAAAATACGTATATATATTTTTGAAGTGAAACTTCTTTAGAGGCGTGGGGCTAAAATTTAGTACAAATATTGAGTGAAAAAAGATTGTAACGTTTTTCGGATTCTGTATCTCATGAACCGCGCTAGGTAGACACTTGAAATTTCACATTTCATTCGTAAAAAATCCACCGGCAAAGTCTCAAAAAGAGATTACATTGCCACAACAAGAACATGCAGTTTGTGTGTATAAAAATGTTTATAACAACAACATGCAAGCAAACAGATTGTGTGTTGTACAAAAACAAGCCAATATACGAAGAAAAGAGAACGAAAACACATAGAAGCTCGCAGTTGATCTAATTTTTCACCAAGAGGGGATAGACGGCAAACGTATACACAACACCAACAATTACACACACCAAAGAAAACAAAAGCAATATACAGACAGATAAACAGACGGACAGACTGAAACACTTACATAGCTAAATTAACTGGACAGAATATTTTGTATGTAAATTAGAGGTCTGCATGATGGCAAAAAAACTACGTTCGAATCAACAATGTTCAATATAAACTGAGTGAAATAGAATACAACGGCGAAAGAATTCGAGTGAATTTGTGCACTGACGTCAGACTCTGTCGCACAACATTCACACAAAGATACATGAATTGAATGAGTGAGAATGAGAGGTTGTTTTCGTATTAATTCGAATGCCTACATTTTTTTGCATAAGAACAAAGGGCTGTTGTTGCTTTGCGGTGCGTAAGAAAAAGAAGAAAGAAAACAACAAAAACAACATATGTAGTACGCATATACATACACAGAACCACTTACATACGTCTGCGTCTTATTCTCCGCTCATTTCCTTGTACGATCGCGCGTTTCACTCAAATCAAACGAAAATTCGAATTAATTCGGATGTGTTCGGCTATGCAGAAGTTTTCATTTCGTTTTGCACGCTAATTCTTTCTAATTCATTTCACAGAATGTAGACGGCTTTAGAACTCAAAACACAGTCGCATTCATCTTCATTCATTTCGCTTCTCGCTCTCACTCAATTCAATTCAATTCAATTCGAGTTTATTCTTTGGACTTCAGTTGTGAGCGAAGCCACGCAGCTGTCTAATGCAAATGTTCTATTTTTGTATTTGTTTTGAGATGATCTCTCTCTCTCTCTGTCTGTTTTTTAAGAAGTTTAAATTCTATCACGAGTACGATGGCACACATGCAATTTTTTTTTATCAGCTCGATGAGACGAGTTGATTTAGCCATGTCCATCTGTTCATCAGAACAACTCTCTTGTGAGCGTGACGTGCTTTTTGTTACTCTGTGATATTATTTGTTTTATCTTACTTTTTTCAATCTTTTATTATTTTGAATTTTTGAATTTATAATACTTTATATCAGGTAATATTCATTTGATCGTGTTTTGCTTATTTAGTTGTGTACAAAAGTGTATTTTGCAAAATTAATTATAAATTTGATTTGGTGCTTTTGTTTTGTTTTTGTAATTTTTCTCTTTTTTTGATTTCTTTTTTCTTTGCTCTTAAGCATCTTATCAAGTGCAACTGCATTGTTTTTGCATAATTAGCATATCCCTCTCGCTTTTTGTTACACGTTTATTTGTGTGTTTATCTTTTCATAAACAGCATCACCTATTTAATTGTTTGTTTGTTTGTTCATAACGTTGTCCGTTATTTTTTTTTTTTTGGGTATAAATCCCAATAGTAATTTCAACGCCTTTTTCACTTTTATGCCCCAGTGGGATTTTTATGAAAAAATTTTTTTTTTGATTCCTATTTATTACTATTTTAAACTCTTTTTTTTTTCAATCATGCACTGCTGCAATGGTTCATGCGCTATTAAGTACTGTTTTTGTGCAGTCACATGTTGGATGTGCAATAATATTGCCCAATTAAAATGTGCTGGCTTGACCGGAAGGGACCATGACAGGCTATATAGAAATAAGTCTGCCTGTGGTGGTACCAGATGGTCTTGTCCAGATTGTTATAAAAGACAATCAGATTTTTCAGGTATGTACCGGCGGGTACGGAACCATTTCTTAATGCTTAAAAGTCATTCTTCTCAATTGTCTTCTGCTATTGATAATTCAGCTGATCTTCTTGGGAATTATGATTTTGAACTTCCTTTGCTTTACCTTTCACCCTGTCCTATCCCCAATAGTAATCCACTCTCAGCTCCTTCTTCCACGCCTTCTTCCATGCAACCTTCTAAGCCACACCACGTCTCCTTCCATCCATTCTTCCATGCCGTCAAACTCACCTCGGTCTACTAATACTTTACTAGTCCCAAATCTCCCTCCTAATCTACAATTATCATTGCCCTTTGTGCCTTCCCTTTCATTTCCTGAATCTCCACTTCATTATTCAAATCACTTATCTTTGTCCTCAGCCTCATCACTCTCAGTGCCTCCACAGGTACAGAACGCTTCACCTGTTGTTATTCCAAAACCCGACTTAACTTGTGTCATTCCACCTGTAGTTTCCAATTCCCCTCCTGTCCTCACTGTTGTTGCTCCACGGAGACATGTCTTCATTTCTAGATTGTCAGCTAACACATCCTGTGATGATGTTGTTTCTTATATAGCAGCCAAAGTAAAGGTAAAGGCATCTATTCAAAAGTTCAATTTTTCTAATCCACGTGATATTGCTTCTTTCAAAATAAATGTTCCTGACAGCATTTTTCCTATTGTTTGTGATGCAGAATTTTGGCCGTTGTCCATGTATTTAAACCGTCGTCATCGGCAATCTGTTAATGTGCCGTCCACTAGTTCATCTTCACCAAGTACAATCTCAAAAAACTAATTTTGCCTTCTGAAACTTTTTTTTATTCATTATCAGAATGTTAGGGGTCTCCTTAGTAAACTTGACGTTTTGTATAGGGATAGTTTCTCCTTTATAGCTGACGTTATAGTGTTTTCTGAGACATGGCTGAACTCGGATGTACTTAGTAATGAAATTTTTTTTTCAAATTGCGTTACATATAGAACCGATCGCCCTATTCGCCGCGGTGGTTGTGTGCTCATCGCTGTTACTTCACACTTACGATCGGAACTTGTCGATCTGAATTTTCCAACCAACATTGAGTTTATTTGTGTGAAGTTAGTTTTACCTCATGAATCTATTTTTATATCATGTTCCTATATTCCGCCTAATTCCATTTCGGAAATTTATTTAAGTCATGCCAGTGCTATTGACTCAGTTAATAACATTCTTCGTGACCGTGACTCTTTTATCGTTCTAGGCGATTTCAACCTCCCACTCATTTCATGGTCCTTTTCCAGTACATCGGGTTATCTAGTTCCTTCAGCACATCATGATTTCTTGGGTACCATGTTTGACCTCTCCTTGTTTCAAATGAACTCTGTAGTCAATTTTTTGAATAGATCACTTGATCTTGTGTTCAGTAATGACTTCACTAGAATTTCTGTGTCAAAATCTCAACCATTATGTCTTCCTGAGGACACCTACCATCCATCATTAGAAATTTTGCATTCTGTAACCTGTATTGCTTCAGCCCCCACATCTAGATGCAAACGTCGGTTTTGTTTTCGCAATGTTAACTTTGCACAACTAAATGCAATCTTTCTTGGAATTGATTGGTCTTTTTTAGTCAATTGTAGTGATATGACTACTGCTATTAATTTCTTTTATTCAACGGTATACAATATTTTCGTTGCCAATGTCCCGTATATTGTAGATTCGTTAGTTACATATAAACCACCTTGGTTTACAAGAAGGCTTTCAAACCTAAAAAACGTAAAGTCAAGGTTATATAAAAAATTTAAGAGTACTGGTTCTTCTATTGCTTTTGCTAACTTTTGTGTAGCTCGGGCTAATTTTCTTTCATTAAATAACCTTTGTTATAAGAACTATCTCTCACGTTGTAGATTGCAATTTTCGCGTGATCCTAAGCAGTTTTATAACTTTGTTAACTCAAAGCGCAAGTCTTCTTTATTTCCCTCATCCATGTATCTAGTTAACGAACAAGCCCATAGCGATTTAGGTATTGCAGACCTGTTCGCAAAGTTCTTTCAATCCACTTATTCCTCTAAACCATATGTTGGCAACTTTTATCCATATTCCACTTCCCATTGTAACCAAATTGTAACTCCTGAAATCAGTGAGGAGAGTCTTCTTTTAAATTTGAAACTGTTGAAACCCACTTTCTCACCCGGTCCAGACAAAATACCTAGTTGTCTGCTTAAGCACTGTGCGGAATCTCTGTGTAAGCCGCTTCTTAAACTTTTCAATTTATCACTTCAGAGCGCATCTTTTCCTGCTATCTGGAAGGAATCCTTTATTGTTCCGTTACATAAAAAAGGTAACAAAGCTGACATATCTAATTATAGAGGTATTGCCAAACTTTCTGCAATCCCAAAGTTGTTTGAAAAAATGCTCACTTCTACCCTTTATCACTACTGCAAATCTATTATTTCTCCGTGTCAACATGGTTTTATGAAGAATAGATCACCAACTACTAACTTGCTTGAATTTACATCTTTAGTAAATCTTGGTTTTAACGAAAAATGTCAAACTGATGTTATTTATACTGACTTCAGCAAAGCGTTTGATTCCGTTAATCATGATCTGCTTTTACTTAAGCTAGACCTTTTAGGTTTCCCGCAAGATCTTCTTTGTTGGATTTCTTCATATTTAAGAAATAGAGTTCAGCGAGTGTTATTTAAATCCACTCTTTCTTGTCCGGTTGATGTCACTTCTGGTGTTCCTCAAGGAAGTCATCTTGGCCCATTACTGTTTATCCTTTTTATAAACGATCTTCCTTCATCCTTGAATTACTCTCGTGTTCTGATGTATGCTGATGATGTCAAACTATGCCTCTCATTTAATGACATCCTTTCGCAAGTCAGATTGCAAGATGATCTAACATCACTGCATTCATGGTGTTCATGCAATCTTCTTCAGCTTAACTGCGCAAAATGCATGTTTATGACTTTTCATCGCCTGAAACCTCATCTTCTTTCTTACACGATCGACAACAATTCATTAGCGCGTGTCTCTACCTTCAGTGACCTCGGAGTCATTTTTGACCCTAAACTGAGCTTTAACCATCACATTTCTTCAACTGTTAATAAAGCTAAAAGTATTTTTGGTTTTATTAAAAGATGGTCTAAAGAATTTAACGATCCCTACGTTACAAAGCTTCTTTTTATCTCTCTAGTCCGCCCAGTACTCGAGTACTGTTCGTGCGTCTGGAGCCCTCAATACAAAGTACATCAAGACCGTATTGAGTCGGTACAGAAGCAATTCCTTCTTTTTGCACTTCGGGGCTTAAATTGGAACCCTAGTGTACGTTTGCCTTCTTACTCAAGCAGGCTTCTTCTTATAGATCTTTCTTCGTTGAGTAATCGCCGAATTTCTTTAGGAATAAGCTTTCTTCATAAACTTATTACTGGTATTGTTGACTCACCAAGGCTTTTGAGTCAACTTAGTTTCTGTGTCCCTAGTCGTACTACTAGAAATTTTGTTCCTCTTTCTCTAGGTAGGTGCACAACTAACTTTGCCTCACATGATCCATTTCGTGTATTATGTGATAATTATAACAAAATTTACCACATCCTTTCTCCTGAGATTTCGCCCACCGCTATCAACGCTCTGGTCTTGCAACACCTACGATTCTCCATCCACCGTGACTGAATCTGGACGCACAATTTTGGATGGGGTGTCTAATGTCTGTCTCTGACCACACATGCTGTGAATAGGGGCATAGCTAGCTATTTAGCAAATAAATTTCCCCCACCGGGTCAGAGACAGATTTACTTTCTTTTTGCTTAATTAGTTGCAAAGCTTTATTTTAAGTATTTTTAATGTTCTTTTTGCTTAATTAGTTGTAAGGCTTTATTTTAAGTATTTTTAATGTTCTTTGTTGACAGTATTTTGTCATAATTCAATTAAATTAAATTAAATTAAAAAAAAAAAATGAAATTAAATGTATGCAAACTAGTCCCTCACTGTTTTAGCTAGAGAATTAAATTTTTGCACATGTTTCGTTTTACCATACGCTACACATTTGTCGGAATCAGCCGAATCGGACCACAAGGGGGGTACCTCCCATACAAACCCTCATTTAAATTAATGTTTTACAATGATTTTTCAGTATATAAATTACAAATTACACTGTGCGACGAAAAAAAATATTCTATAACAACAACTAGTTTTTTATTAAATTGGACATGCTGAACACGAAAATGTTAACGGTTTTCTTCTAACAAGTTCCATTTAAAATTTATGATAATCAATGAAGAGAGCGAGAAAATTTTACATCATACTTATTTTTTTATATCATGAATTTTATAAAAAAAATTGTGATATAATTACACATATGTATGTTATTAATCTAAGTACTTGAGGTTTACGTGTTAAATTGAAGAAATGAGCCACATAATAGTCTATGGATTAAAAATTTCCGATTCCGCACCTGAGTATATTGTGCTTGTGATCTGTTAAAGTCCATTAGTCCTGTATTCAGTTTTTTATTAAGCATCAACAAGATCAATCGCAAGACAGCTCGACCTTTCTACGTATGAACAACATAAGCCTTTCTATCACTGACCACTATGCTTCCATTACCATCACCATAAATATCATTTGCTCACCTACGGTAACTTTTTCGGTTAAATTAAAGTAGATAAAGTAGAGTATTGCAAAAACATACAAAAATCATGATGGAAAGTGACCGCCGTAGGTGTTTAAACCACCCAGATAAGTTTTGTTATGTTTGTGGGAAATATATTATTAAATCTCAAGGAAGAGTTCCAACTGACAAGATTAAAAATGCGTATTTGCGTTATTTTGGTCATTTCGTTGGCTAGGATCGTGAGGCCAGATAGACGTTCCCGACTCATTATTGAACGCAGATAGCATTTAATTATTTTGCTGAAGCTTCGCTCACAGCTTGCAGATGTCGTAGGTAATGTGCAGTATATTTTAAAACTATACTAACATTAGGAAACGCTTTTTGCAAGTCATGCTTGCACAGATGTTGTAACAGATCCCGGCAAAAATCAACTAGATTTTAGTCTTTCGAATATTTTTAAGCTAGATCGGCTCCATTTTTTTGCATATGCTCGGTCGAATTATTTAAAAACGCTTAGCAACTAAAGAAAGCGAAATTTTCATGTAGACACTGCAGTTTCTCCATGTTTCAATATCTGTTAAAATATATAACACTACTTTTATATCTGTGGAAAATAAAGTAGTCGGATCTAGCGTTCTTGATTCGTCCTCGCAGATTACGTCGTGTTTCTTTTTCTTTTTGAAAATTCGTTTGTTTTTAGGAGCTGGCTCGACTGGTACCAAGTTCACTTGTGGTGTGGGCTTGAGAGGCGCCCTTTTCTTACAAGTCGACGGTGAGCCAACCAGGCTTTCGTATGCTAGATGCTTTATGGAGCAAGTTTTTTTATTTGCAATCATATTATATTATGATTTTGGTGCGCCCTGAAACTGTAGCCTGTAATTGTACATCAAAGTGTCAAACATAGGCTTGTTCTTGCAAAAAATTACTACTAAATTGTATTTTTTTGTGCAAATGTCTTAATAACTGTCAAAATAAAAAGATTGATTATTTACATTTATTTGGATGACTTATGTTACAATAAAATTGGCTTTTTCGTATTAAAAAATTTTTTATCGACAATTCTTGTTTTCACTTCTAACTTTTTTGTTTTTTTTTTTCCAAATGACAAGCTATAAGTACCTTTAATCATATGAAACCATTGGATATTGTCAGTAACGCAATCATTAAAATGGTTTCACAGCATTTGTTCAGTACATATACTTAATATCTAAGGGAATGGGGTATAAAAAGAAAATGGACCGACAAACCTCTTGGCAACATCCAGAATCATAATCGCAAGCTTTTCCTAATTCAAAAGTAATTACAGAATGCAGTCCTCATATTTTGCTTTGATAGTTTTTACTTACATAAAAGATTTTCAATTAGTGCGTGTTATTTTCTTCGTGGTTCTCAAATCTTCCTTTCGCAATCTACAAATGTATCTTTGGGAAGTTGGAATCTTTTGGAAAGATTAACCGGAGCTATTTTTGACTAAAGTAATGCTTTCCTACTTCATCTATTTTGTGTTGCTGTTATTATTGTAGATTTAACTAAGTAGGCACAAGATTTATGCGTGTCGAGAATTATTTTCTAAACAATTCATTGACATAGGTAATGGGAAATCCCTTTAGACGTTTTGACTGCCTGCGTTTCCTTGCTTGAAAATTTTTGTCAATTTACTGAGTCAAAATCACAACTCATCCAAAAGGTGTTCATAAACAGCTTGCTTTCGCTATGACCTAGTGGCAGTCATTGAGTGTTTGCGGGATTTTTCTTGAAAACACATGTTTCTCGAAAGGCCAACTGTATGTTGCCTGTTCCCGTTTTGGAAAACCTTCAAATTTGTTTGTTTACGCACCAGGCAATCAAACAAAAAATACGTGTATCAAAAAGTACTGTAAATAAAATATCACATATGATACACAATGTTTCACGGCATAGAACGCATTACAACGAACTCTTCAACCACCATCTACAATCTTGACCAGAATTGTGTAGCTCTTACGTCAGGTGACTCACTGGGGGGAGTACCTACCAAACAAAACCAAATTCAAACTAATGTTCTTATTAGAAAAACCTTTTTGTTTTTTAACAAATCGATCTGCATTGGGATGCTATTTATAACTTCCTGATCCATTTTCACTAACCATGTAAATTACAAGATCGTGGAGAGAACGGAGAGAATATGGTGATGCTAATAAAGGATGCATATCTGATATTTGGCATTTGTCACCGTTACATTATTACATATATAAATTGAAAAAAAACATAAATAACAACATATGCACCAAAAAATGATACTAAAACCAGAAAGAAGGCTATCATTGGCTATGCCAAAGATGTAATACTCTTCACACTCCTACGGGTTACATCCAACCTTCCTTTCTTAGCATCAAATCAGTTTGAGTGGCAGTTTTATTGTACATTTATTCTTTAAAAGTTTGCCATTTAATTTGGGTTTGTATGGGAGGTACCACTCCTGGTAACCCTAGGATCATGAAATTTATGCGATTGATGGCTATAAATTACAAACTTATAGTGTCCGAAATTCAGTTCGATACGTTAAAAAACCAAAACTTTTTCTAACAAGAACATTAATTTAAATGGGGGTTGTATAGGAGGTACCCCACCTAGTAGCCCTAGGATCATGAAATTTACACGATTGATGGCCAAAGATTACAAACTTATAGTGTCCAAATTTTAGTTCGATATATTAAAAAACAAAAAACTTTTTTTACTAAGAACATTAATTTGAAGTGTGGTTTGTATGGGAGATACCCCCCTAGTGGTCCGAGTTGGCTGATTCGTCAAATGTGCTGCGTATGGTAAAAAGAAACCTATGTTCAAAATTTCAGCTCTCTAAGCTCAAGAACTGAGGGACTAGTTTGCATACATACAGACAGACAGACGGACATGGCCAAATCAACTCGTCTCATCGAGCTGATCACAAATATATACTTTATGTGATCTGCGATGTTTCCTTCTGTGTGTTACAAACTTCATGACAAACTTATAATCCGATTCACTCCCGTGAAGAGTATCAAAAAAATCGGTGAAGTGGGATTCGGACTCGCACATGAAGGGTTCCGTACTACCTCACAAGGTTTTAATACTGTGTATGCAAATTCGTTGGACATAAAGCCTGTACCTCTGTCTGAATGAAGTGAAATATTCAACCTAAAATAACAACAAAAAAAATTACTATCGCCCAAAAGTATGGTACTAATGAACCAACATGAGAAACAAAGACAATTAGAACATAAATTTGAATTTGGGTTTGTATGGAAGGTACTTTTCCTAGTTATTCTAGGATCTTGAAATTCATTTATTTATTTATTTACAGGTTTAGGTTATATACATTATTATTTATGACGTATTTATAATTTAAAGAAATTATAAACATAGTCTATTCAAAAAGTCGATTAACAAAGGATTTCCATCCGTCTCTATTGCGTGCTAATGCGTGAAGTTCGCTCATAGATTTTCTTGTCTCAGCTGCAACAGTTCGTTTCCACGTCAATTTCGGTCTTCCTCTGGACCTCGTCCCTTGAGGGTTCCATTCCAATATGGCATGGGATATTTCGTCGTTATTTTTGCGAAAGGTATGTCCCAGCCAACCGTACTTTCGTTTCCGTATCACAATTTCAATTTGGTCTTGCTCGCAGATTTGCCAGAGTCGCTGATTGCTAATAATTCTTGGCCACCAAGAATTCTTGATAAACGTTTGTAGTTTCCTCATGTTTGTAGTTGCAGTATGCCAAGTCTCACAGCCATAAAGCAAGACAGATTTTACACATACGTTAAATATATTTATTTTCGTCTTCTGGTGGACATGTTTAGCTCTCCAGAAGTTTCTTAGTCTCACAAATGCGGCCTTTGCTTTTTGAATTCTACATTCTATATAGATATGGGTTCCCCCGTCTGTTGTTATTTGGCTACCAAGATATTCAAAACGTTCAACCTCTTCGATGTCGTTACCTTCGATTATAAGATGGGTACTAGTAAGGGTATTTAATCGCATGCTCTTGGTCTTCATGTAGTTAATCCCACTTTTTTAGACTCCACAGTGAGTTTGTCTAGTTGGGTTTGCATATCCGAACAGCGATTCGTTAGCAGTGCTACATCGTCGGCGTTTTCTAGGTCGCTTAATTTTCTGTGCAACTTCCAGTTGAGTCCTATGTTTTCGATTTCTGCAGATTTAAGGACTAAATCCAGGACGTTGATAAACAACAGCGGAGATAGCGCACATCCTTGCTTAACACCGCTCTTACATGCAAAAGACTCGCTTAGCTGTCTGTTGTGTAGAACACGGCTAGAGGAGTCTTCGTAGCTGGCCTTGATGATGTTGACGATTTTTTGCGGGACTCCTCTAGCACTTAGCGCTAACCATATGCCATTGCCATATAGAGTATCGAAAGCTTTTAAATAGTCGATGAAGGCTATGTATAGTGGAGCATTAAATTCTGCAGATTGTTCAATCAATATGCGTACTGTGTTGATAAGATCAGTGCACGATTTCTCTGGACGAAACCCGGCTTGATTTTTCCTAATAAGCTTATTTACGTGTTTTGGAATTCTACCCAGTATGATTTCATTCAGTACCTTCATAACAGTTGGTAGAAGTGAGATGCCTCTCCAGTTGGAGCACTTTGTCTTGTTGCCTTTTTTGGGGATTTTAATAATTATGGACTATTTCCAAGTCCTAGGCACTGCTTCAGTCATCCAAACTGTTTTTAAAATATCCACCAGTTTAGTGGCCATTAGGCGTGCATCTGCTTGAAAGCATTCTACTGCAAGTCCATCGTTCCCGGGTGCTTTGCCTTTATTGAGGGTACGGATTGCTTCTACTATTTCGTCTATTGTAGGTTCGTATCTATTTGACTACTTGTATTGTGCCGAGTTCGCATGGTTAGCTGTTCTACGCTTGCAAGGGATGGCCTATTAAGCGTACGCTCAAAATATTTTTTCCATATTCTTGCTTGCTCGTCTTTGAATGTAACAATATGACCGTTTTCATCTTCAATGGGGCTGTTGATTTTAACGTTCCCTCCGCTAATAGTTCTTGTGAGGTCGTAAATAACTTTCATGTCACCTTTTGAGGCGGCTTCTTGTGCACTCTCTTCTAGTTTGTCAAAAAACGCCAATTTGTCGATTATTGTCTGCTTCCTTATTAATTTATTTAGTACGTTATATTCAAGGGTATGTTCTTCTATGCGCTGTGGATTATTCTCATTAAGCATCTTGATTTTTATATGGTTTTTTTCTGCAATTCTTCTCCAAAGAGTTACTGACATCCACTCTTCCTTTGTCCTGGATTTTTTTGCCTAGTATATTGTCACAGACAGTGTACATAGAGCTACTATGGGTTGCCCAGGCTTCCTCGCAATCTGAGTTATCTATGACTATTTCGGAGAGTTTGGCTATAAATTCCTGTTTTGTAGCATTGTCAGTTAATTTCCTTACGTCACATCTTTGTGATGGAGCAGGTCTGTTCCCATGTCGATACCGCAGTGTTTCTAGGCGGATCTCGGCGCATATTAAGTAGTGGTCACTGCTAATTTCAGCACTCCGCTTGTTGCGAATGTCGCATAACATACCACACGCCCGTCGGGACATGCAGATATGATCAATCTATGAGGAAAAGCTTCCATTGGGTGAGTTCCAAGTTACTTTGTGGTTGTCCTTATGAGCGAACATTGAACCTCCTATTTTAAGGTCGTGATTGTTGCAGAACTCTATAAGTACTGAACTCCCATAATTGATTCATAACCGGTGTTATTTGCTCCTATTTGTGCATTAAGGCCCCCATCAGTAGTTTGATATCTCGATGCGGTATTTCTTCCAGAACTCCATTTAGCATGTTATAGAAGTTATCTTTATCACCTATATCACTGTCTTCAGTTCATGCATATAAGTTAAGGCACTTCTTTATTATCTAGCTTATACTCTCTCTGTTCTTATCTTTGTTTTGCTCTTGGACTTATTATACTTATTGTCTGATTGCTTATAAATAGTTTTGTGGAATTACAATGAGAAATAGTGTTTTTGGTAAAGCAGCAGTCATAAAAATAACCATGTCCCTTATATGGGACAAAAGTACTCTGTGTACTGTGATGATTGGAATTTGCGCGCGAAATTTTCATTGCAATTCCATATGAAAAGTTCTAAATTTTTATCAAATAAAACACAATTATACAAAAAAACCTTAAAATATGATGAAATATGCGAAATATTGAGACTATCATTTGACGTAGAGGACGACTATTCAGATGATGAAGTTGATAAGTTGGCTTTTGTTGTAAAAGAAGTGCAAGTGCATTTAAAATCTCAGGAAATTGCAATTGAAGTTGATACTGACGACGGGGATGAAAACTCAGTGGAAGAATATAAAGAGACTTTTTCCGGACTAGACGAATTTAGTGGAATTAATATTACCAAAAAAAAAAGGAAATGATGTGGCTAACTAGGCTGCAAGTGGATTCACTTGCAAACAATTTACGATCTCATTTCATAGCAGAAAACACTAAATGAAAAAACTCCGTTTGAATACTTTTCTAATTATTTTGGGGATAAATGTTTTTGCAATACTGCACATTTCACAAATATTTATGCTCAATAAAAAGGTTAGTTCTTTATGGTATAAAAACGGAAAATTTGTATTACCACCAGTTTTATTTACATTTAGGGAATATCTCTTTCAAAAGCTGCACTGAGTTGCTTTAAACTACCAAGGGTCCGAATGTACTTTGACAGAAAATGGAACTTGCCTTTCGTTGGTCATATGCCTCTGAATCGTTTGTTTTATTGAGAAATCATATTCATCTCGTGGACGTTACTCTTGTATCGAATCAGTTGGATCGACTCTACAAAGTGAGACCAGCAATTGAATCTTTCAGACTTTAGAAGAAAATGTATGTATTGTGAGCAGATGATTCCATTTAAGTTTTTTGTAAAGCAGTATATAAAAGGCAAGCCGTGTCCCTGGGGCATAAAGGTATATATTTTATTTTTAACCACTAATTTAGATCACATATTGTGTAAAAATATTGGATCGGGATCAACAATTGTATGTGAATTAGCAAAACGTATTCCACAAGGTAAAGGCTACAAGTTATATTTTGATAACTACTTTCCTTCCTTTCAACTTTTCGAGATACTTTTACATAAAAGTATTCTAGCAGCTGGAACTGTACGAGTAAATAGATGGAACTCCCCCATTGCTTGAGCAAAAATAATGGCTAAAAGAGGACGAGGATCATCTGCGTAATGTTTTAGTGACAATGGCAAAGTCATACATACTAGATGGTATGACAACAAGATAGTCAATCTTGCATCAAACTTTGTAGGTATTGGCACGAAGGACAAAGCCATGTGATGGGATAAAACATTGCATAAGTTATTGAAGTAGACAGACCAGAAGTTTTTCGCTTGTACAACGAAAATATGAGTGGTGTTGACATTCTAGATCAAATGTTACAGTACTACAGAATAAATATTCGAACTAAAAAGTGGACTATTCGGGTTATTTCAGTACTTTATTGATCATGCTTTGGTTTTAGCTTGGATGGAGTACAGGAAAGATTGTATTGAGTTAAAGATCCAACCAAATGATATTTTAGATTCTTTAAACTTTCAAGCAGATGTAGCAAATTCTTTGGCTAAGATTGAAACAAGTAGTGTCCTCGCAAACGAAACACCAAAATCTCGTAAAAGACCTCGTATGCCTAGATCAATGTCATATTAATCTACACCAGATCGTTCCGTAAACTTAGTAGAAACGCAATCATAATTTTGCCCTGAAAAAAGATATTTTTCTAATATTTATAAAATTCGTGTCAACATACTATAGGGACACCACCTGTAGGCCACGTGAAAAGAGCTACCTGAAATCTGATTGCATTTTTGTGATCAGCGTTGTCATATTAGTTTGTCTGCAAAGTTTCAGATTTTTAGCATCATACCTGAATTAAAGTACTGAAAGGGTAAATGTAAATTTGGGCCTGTATGAGGATCCCTCTATGTTTTTGATTTATAGTGTTTGTCGTTACACACGAAATGGAAATACATACTGTTTCCACTCTCTACCTATTACGGTTCATGACATAGAACTCTCCGACGGACGGACGGACAGTGTAGGCTTAGTAATAAGGTCCCGTTGGCACCCTTTGGGTACGGAACCCTATAATTAATCCATATCTCATCATCGGCGCCATCTACCGCATCCAGATATAAATGCAAACATTCTAAGTGACCCTATAAGTGCAACAAAAAAATTGATCGAAATTGGTTCAGCAATTTTAAATTAATGAGCGTACAAGTTAACATCCACTTCTCCGCACCTGGGAGCAGTACTGCGCAGCATTGACAACAAGCGGTACTGCAGTAGTGTTTGAAGATAAGCATAACTGCAGTTGCTCTTGACAATAAGCGGTACCTCGGCAGCGCAGTCAATGCTAATATTGTTTATGATTGCGTGGCTGAACAGGTGAAATATTAGCTGATATGATTCAGTCTGAAATTGAATGCTGAAGGAAGCACAACATACTCTGGCATCCTTCTCTGATTCCCTGCCAGTAATTTGTAATATCCCAGGAATTAAATGCACATAGTGGAACCAATCTAGAATGCAAATTGCTTGAAATTCAGATTCATTAGTTAAATTCCAAATAACCTATCCCGGAATATAATTTCTTATTTTACATACTAATTTGGACATCCATTTTTATATTAGTATACTAGCGTAGCCCGGCGCGCTTTGCTGCGGCCTCGTCGTGATAATCAATAGCTTCAAACACGAAACACAAACACAGCAAAGCACAAACAACAAAACACACTGTCTCCTTCTTGTCCCACTCTCAGTGAACATCAAATACAGAAACGAAGAGCACAAAAAGTCAGAAAAAATAGAAGTATAAGAACAACCAAAAGGATTCATTCGTCATTTAAAAAACAAAATATTTAAATCGGCTAGTATAGTGTGCGCTAAATAAAAAAATGTTAAAAATTTGATAATAAAGTGCCTTTATCTCGACAACAGCGCCACCTACCGGGTCCAACTGATGCATAAACCATCTTGATGACCCCATTAGTAAAACAAAAAGGTTTATCGAAATTGGTCTAGCTCTTTAGAAACAAAACAGTCACAAAATTTTGAACACTCGAATTATATATATAAAGATACAATATCTATAGATAGAAGATAGATGATTTGCATAAGTGTTTGGGAAGAGGATTAAATATCGACGAAATAAATATTAAGCTCTTAGCCTGATGCCATAGTGTGTGCAACAAGCGATGCTATAATATTAGGCAATAATGTGCTATGAACCTCTGCATGCTTATTTATATCTAAAAGCTTAAAGGCTGCCAGAGTGAGAGCGAGGCGACAAGTGAGTTGCGCCTACAAAGCGATAGCGAAGCGATTGAGTAGTTTGGAAATGATTTATAGCTTCATATTGTAAGGGGTTAAACAAAGACTCCGTTCATACTTTGGTTGCTTTTGTGTTTATTTTATATTCCATTTGTAGCAGGTTAAACAAAGACTCCGTTCTTATTTTGTTTCCTTTTGTTATTTATGTAGGTCTTGATTACAAATGATTTTATTTAAATGATGCTCGTTGTGTGATATTGTTTCTCCCTAATTATGCTCGTGGCATGATATTGTTTTTATATTCTAATCAGTTAGTGCAATTGCGTTATTGCTCGTTTTACGTCCGATGTCTTTCTTTTATTTAACCTTAACACTCGCGGCCATCACACGACCGATCTTCTAGGCTATTCTTCACACACACCGACTGACTACGAATACCCGCGACCATCACACGACCGCTCTTCTGGGCTATTCTTCACCAACTGACTACGAACACTCGCACCGTCACAAGACTCACTAACTAGACTGCTCACATCGACCGTTCTAACAAGACTCTCCGACAAGACTGACTCACTACTCTTACGCTCGCTCTGCTGCTAGCCCAAACACCCTTGAACCAGGAACCTTGAGTCGTGTTGCCAACTGCTATTCTACAACGGGGCTGCCAACTACTACAAACCCTCACAATCCTACAATCGGCCGTCCTGACTCTTCGTTCGTCCCGAACGAATCCCACTTTTTCATAAACTCAGCCGCAGTTGTAGTTAAATTTGGGTCCTTCCTGGGTTCCTACTTTCTGTTTCTGCTTTTATTTTCCTGCTGTATCTTCTCAATGTTTTCTTGTGCGTTCTTTCTTATTTCATCTCTATCCTCGTTAAAGATGTCTATTTCTATATCTTCTGGTAGTTTTCTTATGTCGTCGTCTTTTGTGTTCATGTTCAGTCCAGTAAGGATCTTTGGTTTTCTGTACACCAAAATGCCCTTCACGAAGTGTCCTTTCTCTTAGTACAACGTTAATATACTGATAGAACAACGCAGGTGAATTCGATACATCAAATGGTACGTGTGGGAATCCGTATTGTCCGTTTCGCGTAGCGAATGATTCGAATTCCCTTGTAATCCCCTTTACCGTCTTCTTTGTTAGGTCCAGCATCTTGTAAACTTCCACCACGGTCATCGTCCTTAAATATGGTTTTGTTCTTGATTCTAGTGTGTCTTCATTACGTAGTTTCTCCACTACTGTCTTCTGTGTTACCTTCTGATCCTCTAAGTTAACTCTGTCCGATGGTAGTTGCTCTACTTTAAATTTTTCTACTCGCAAGCAATTATGATTTTCTGTTAACTCTTTTCTCTTAACATCAACTGATATGCCTCGTGAACTCAAAACGTCATTTTCGATGATGGCTTTGCTTTCCAGGTCATCACGTTTGACGACGTTGAACGTGGAATCAAAACTCACATCATCTACTGGATTTGTCTCTTTCTTGTCTTCTTTTCTGTCTGGGTTTTCTTTTGTCTTTCTAGTTTGGAAAACGATGCCACGCGAACTGAAAGTTATCTCTACTACTTCTAACACATCGTTGCCTATAATAACCTTGCACTCCAAATCCTCGCTCTTCACTACATTGAAAACGACTTTGAAAATCACGTTGTCTACTGAAACGTCTGCCTCAAAATGTCCGATGGTGGCTAGTTCTCCTGTACCTATACCTTTCATTCGTTTTGTACTTTTAACTAACTGCACATCCTTCAATTGTTTTACAACATCCTCGCGAATGAGACATACATCAGATCCTGAATCAACCATAGCCGTAACTCGTACTTCATTTACTAACAACATCTTGTGAATTCGACTTTTCTTTTCAAACACATTTCGTAAGATTGAGACTTTCTCTTTTGTGGCCACCTTCTTTTGGTCACAATTCTTCGCGATATGCCCTGGCTTATTACAATTATAACAAACAAATTCTGCACTACATTGTTTTGCTACGTGTCCCTCCTTGTTGCAGCGAAAACATTTCTTTTCCCTAAACCTCCCTCTCTTTTGATTTTTCCATCTGAGCTTTCTTTTATCTTTTCATAGATTTTAATTTCTTCTTTTAGAATAACCAAAGACTTGCATCTGTAAAGATTTGCTTTGTTTATCCTACTATCTGGAACGCCCTCTACGAAATACGTTACGATACTCTCTTCATCTAAATCTATTTGTTTACCTATTTCAATCAACGCATACAAATATTCGATTAGGGTTTCTTTCGACGACTTTTTCCTTTGTCTTAAAAGGGTGTGGACATCAGCTGCACATAACTTATTCCCAAATTCTTCTATCAGACTATTCTTTAGTTTGTTCCAACTACATATTCCTTTTAGACTTCTAACAAACAATTTAGCCGCGCCCTCCAACAGTTGTTTGGCATAAACATACCTCTGAAGATCGTCCCAATGTACCGTGGCAGCAACATCTTCAAACTCTGTTATCCATTGATTGACGACAAATTGACCTATACCAGAGAATGACGACACAGTATCTCTTACATCTCGCAATGTAAACTGAGATCTTATCGCTCCCGACTGGACATCCAAATATTCACTAGAATGTACTGAGTTTCCTGAATCTACTACTTCTATTTCCTCCTCAGGTTCTTCTAAATTTAGGTGTTCTAACAATCTGTCCTGAAGTATGCTTTTCCTACCCAACGTGCTGAGATTCAGTTCCCTAAGTTTGTCTCTTAGTTCTAAAACCTTTAAGTTTAAAATTTGTCTTGCGTCCATAGTCAACCCTTTTCGTATAAGAACTTAATATCTACAATACAAAATTTGATATAAACAATGCTTCTATATAAACCAAAATATCACATCAACACCACACTCAATAGATTTACAAAATATTTAAACAACTTAGTTGGTGTGTTTCTCTTAAACATAGTCACTTAAAAACTACCCTAAATGATAATTCTAATAGATGACACTGCTGCTGATGCTTATAGTCGCTGTTGATGATGTTGTAGCCTGCAGATTCAACTGCGCCCTTCAACTACAACTCCCTCGCCGTTGATGTTTCAAAGTTGTTATTGTTGATGTTGTAGCCTGCAGATTTAACTGCGCCCTTCGACTACAACTCCCTCGCCGTTGACGTTTCAATGTTGTTTGTTGTTGTAGCCTGCAGATGTAACTGCGCCATTCGACTACAACTCCCTCGCCGTTGATATTTCAATGTTGGTGTTGTTGATGTTGTAGCCTGCAGATGTAACTGCGCCCTTCGACTACAACTCCCTCGCCGTTGATGTTTTAAAGTTGTTATTGTTGTAGCCTGCAAATTGCTACAACCACCTTTTGTTCTTTGTGTTTCGACACACAACCACCACACGCGCACTGATTACTACGTCGTAACTATTTTTTGTCCGTTCTGTTTTCATTCGACGCGCCCGCACATTCGTTCTTGACCGCTGCCTTGCTTGATGGCGTCAGCTAGGCAAGAAGGAAGAAAAAAAATGTTCTTTGTGTTTCCATACACAATTACCACACGCGCAATGATCATTACTTTGCAACTGTTTTTTGTCTATTCTTTTTGCATTCGACGCGACCGTACATTCGTTCTCGACCGCTGCTTTGCTTGATGGCGTCAGCTAGGCGAGAAGAAAGAAAAAATGTTTTTTGTGTTTGCGACACACAATCAATACACGCACAATAGTAGAGAGAAAAAAAAAAAATCAAATCACACAGGCACCATCCCGGTTGAGCCCCCAAAATTTGTAGGTCTTGATTACAAATGATTTTATTTAAATGATGCTCGTTGTGTGATATTGTTTCTCCCTAATTATGCTCGTGGCATGATATTGTTTTTATATTCTAATCAGTTAGTGCAATTGCGTTATTGCTCGTTTTACGTCCGATGTCTTTCTTTTATTTAACCTTAACACTCGCGGCCATCACACGACCGATCTTCTAGGCTATTCTTCACACACACCGACTGACTACGAATACCCGCGACCATCACACGACCGCTCTTCTGGGCTATTCTTCACCAACTGACTACGAACACTCGCACCGTCACAAGACTCACTAACTAGACTGCTCACATCGACCGTTCTAACAAGACTCTCCGACAAGACTGACTCACTACTCTTACGCTCGCTCTGCTGCTAGACCAAACACCCTTGAACCAGGAACCTTGAGTCGTGTTGCCAACCGCTATTCTACAACAGGGGCTGCCAACTACTACAAACCCTCACAATCCTACATTTATTTATTTTATTTTATCTTCGTTTTACAATCTAGTTAGCGATAAGTACGTATCCACTCTGTCAGGCTCTGAGTAAGACTGACTTTGCTTACTCTAAAAGTTGCTTGCTATACCTGTTCTCAGTTACTTATACTAGAGTGTTGCCAGATTGGCTAACTTACTTAGCTATCTTATACTACTCTTACAGTTCGGCCATCCTGACTTATAATCGTCCCGATTTTATTATTTGTTAACGTATTTGAACTACATTCTATATTGTAAATATTGCAGTAACTATTGTCATTTTATTCTGTTCTTAACTACGGCTTTATATATGCTGTTTCCCAAATACCTTGATAAGGTATTTGTGTCAGTTGAAAACCTTCTACGTCCGCCACTAGGTATCTATCATTAGGTAAAAATTTGTCTATTCGGTATGGACCTTTGAATTTTGGAATGACTTTTTTGCACGCTCCTGGACTGCTTACAAAAATTTTAAAACTATATACATAGTTCCCTTCCTGATATTTTTTACATATTCTGTTCTTATTTTTTTTTTCTTCTTTGTTATTTTGACGAATTTTATTTGCTGCGTTTAATCTTGTTTTATTTAAATCTCTATTTTCTCTATTTCGCATAAATTTTCCCTTATATAATCGATTATGACTCCCTTTGATTTATTCCAAACAGTAGCTCGCTTGGTGTTACTCTTGTGCTCTCATGTGTTACTGTTTATTACAAATTATATTTCCGGTAATACACCATCTAATGATTTTTCTGACCCTGCACTCGTTAGTTTTGCTATTATTGGTCCTAGACAACGATTGACTCGTTCTACCTTCCCATTTGCCTGTGGTGATCCAGTAGCTACTTTTGTATGTTTAATATTGTTGTTTGCTAGAAATTCTTCAAATTCCTTTGATGTAAAAGCGCTTCCTCGATCAGAGACTATTCTATTTGTTCGACTATATTCTCTAAAATATTTTTTTAGACAATTTATTGTGCTTCTTGATTTAGTAGATTGTGTTGCATACAGTTTGATAAATTTTGTAAATCCATCAACTACTAACAGAACGAATTTTTTCTGAGCTTTATGCAGTTTTAGTTCTAGTATATTTTCTTCTAGCACTAGAATATTTGAAACCCCACTCAAGGCGTCGACATGTTGCATTTTAGTACAATCTTTATGTTTATGCGCACCTCGTTATTCTGGGGCTTACTTCCTTTTTGTTCAACGTTAATGAATTACAGTGCGTCACTATTTTCAACTTCTTACTGTACCGATAGATTCTATATCTTCTTAGTGCATATATTATGGCTAGGGTTTCAAGCTCAAAACTGTGATATTTTGCTTCGTAATCGGTCGTTAGTTTTGAGAAGTAAAATATTGGATGTAGTTTTCCATCTTCTTTTTTTTTTTGAAGTAAAACTGCTCCGATAATAAAGGGTGGACCAAAAGTTCGTTTACATTTCAAACGATAATTTAAAAGAAACTAGTTATGTGAGATAAAAACTGTTTGTTTATTATACATGAAAGTACATAAATAGGGAATTTATTTTTTTTAAATGACAACATCCATATGTGATCCTTGACTATTTTGACACTGTTTCAATGACGGCCTCACAATTCCTCTAGGGACACTGGGTTGCTATTGAAAACTTTACTTTTAAGGAACCCCCAAAGAAAGAAGTCCATTGGGGATAAGTCCGGACTACGAGGTGGCCAGTTAATGGCTTTTTTTTTGGATACGAGGGCTGCTATTTATATTTCGGGAATAGCAAATAAGAACAAAAATTTTTTAATGAAAATGGCTTTATTGTTTTTCAAAATATTCCCCCTGATGATGAATACACTTTTGCATTCGTTCGAACCATTTGTCATAGCAATTTTTGTATTCCTCTTGAGACAGCTCCAAATCATGGTTTTTGAACTCTTCAACTGCTTCTACGGCGCCCGTAAATCGTTGACCACTCAGTTTTTTTTTTATGTGAGGGAATAAAAAGAAGTCATTGGGTGCCAAGTCAGGACTGTAGAGCGAATGAGTCATCAATTCGATGTTTTGACTGCTTAAAAATTCACCTGTTTGCCAAGATGTGTGAGAGCTCGCATTGTCATGATGGAGAATGATTCGTCTTCGGCAGTTGGTTTTGCGAATTTCTCCGAAGACCTCCGGCAACAGTGGCCACATGACCCATTCTTCCGAAGAAACAGGCGACCATTTGCTTCGAGGTACTTCGTGCTCGAACAACTTTTGTTGGAATTGCTCATCTTGGAACACCCACACGGTCGATTGCTGTTTAGTTTCCGGCTCATACGCATATATCCATGATTCATCACCTGTCACGATTTTATAAACGTCTTTTGAAGCACCACGGTCGAACTTTTTAAACATTTCCTTACTCCAATCGACGCGAGCCTTTTTTTGAGCGATTGATAAGTTATGGGGTATCCAACGAGAACAAACCTTTTTTACAACTAAGTGTTCATGCAAAATAGAATACATTGAAGTGGAATTAATGTGCAAGGATGCCTCTATCTCACGATATGTCACATGTCAATCTTGCACTATCAGTTCACGCACACCTTCGATGTTTTGTGGCACAACAACCGATTTTGGACGACCTTCACGGAATTCGTCAGCGACTGAACTACGACCACGATTAAATTCTGCAAACCAGCGATAGACTGTCGTTTTTGATGGTGCTTTCTCACCATACAAAGAACTAAGTTTATCGACACATTCTTGTTGGGATAATCCACGTCGAAAGTTGTGAAAAATAATCCAACGAAAACCCTCTCGAGAAATTTCCATTGTTTTGCCAAATTGATTTCTTTAACTTATTGTAAACAAAACAAAAACCAATTGTACATAAAAACGTTGTACGTACATATGTGATAAAAAATGACAAAGTTTATTATGGCGTTGCCAGATTTTACGTATTGACATTAGTATTGCCAATTTCCGAAACATAAATAGCAGCCCTCGTATTACTTTTTGTCCAAAAATTTCGCGAACAGCACTTAATGAGTCGTTGGAAGTGTGGCATGTTGCTTTATTTTGCTGAAACCACGATCGTTGATTAAAACTATCGAGATCCTGTAGCGCTGACGAAAAAAAATTCTGTAGCATGGCAACATACCGCTCTATATTCAATGTAACAGCATTTCCTCGGCGATCTTCAAAAAAATATGGACCAATAATGCCTCTCGCAGACAAAGCTGCCCATACAGTAACTTTGGGTGAATGCAGAGGTTTTTGATGCTTCAATTTAGGATTAGTGTCACTCCAATACCGGCAATTTTGTCTATTCGCATGTCCATTTAAATGAAATTGTGCCTCGTCTGAGAAAAAAATGTTCTTAAAGCAGGTGAACCACTTTAACATTTCGTATACAAATTGGAGCCTGTGAGCGTGATCTTGAGGCCTTAATTCCTGTACCATTTGGATTTTGTACGTTGTTTATTGCTGAACGACGCCACAGTACTGAATTCCCATTGGCCGCTCTTGCGCTTCGTCACCCCTTCGCCCCCACCCCGCCGTCGCTGCTCGTCGTAGCTACCGAACTTTTGGTCCACCCTAAGGGCCTTGCTATTACGGAAAATTTCTTAATGAATTCTCGGAAATACGATGATAGTCCTAAGAAACTTTGAACTTCCTTTGCAATCTTTGGAACTGGATAATTTTCTATTGCTTCAATGTTCTTTCTATCGGGCTTAATTCCTTCCTTTGAGATTAAAGATCCTAGGTACTTTACTTGTGCTTCCACGGACCTACATTTATTTAACCGCAGTTTAATTTGTTCGTTACTAAACGCTGAAATGCTTCATTCAAGATGCTTAAATGTTCTTCAACTGTTTTTGTCGCAATCATTATATCGTCTAAGTAAATTGCTAATTTTCCACTCCTGATCATGTCATCAAACACATGGTTTACAAATCGCTGGAATGTTGCAGGTGCATTGCGTAAATTAAAAGGCATTTTAAGAAACTCAAATTGCCCTATTGGGGTTACAAACGATGTATATTTAATTGACTCTTTGTGTACGTCTACGTGGTAAAATGCACTTTTTAAATCCAGTAGCGTAAGCATTTCTTTATCTGAAAGCCTATCAATTATATCTTCGATTAACGGTAGTGGATAATATTCCTTTAAGGTGATTTTATTAAGTATTCTATCGACACACAACCTGATATCTCCTGTTTTATTCGTAACTAACACTATCGGTGAGGCATACTCCGATTTGCTTGGTCCCACTATTTGTTTTGCTATTAAGTCGTCTATAATTCCTTGAACTTGGGATTTTTCATGATAGGATAGTCTTCGTGTCGCACAGTTGAATGGTTTCGTACTATTGAGTAATAGATTGATTTCACATTTTGTCTCAGGTTTTTCTGGCCGAACCTTGTACAAATAATTTTCATCAAATATTCTTAACAATTTTTTTTTATTATTAATGTGTACATTAGTAATGTTAGTAAGAGCGGATAGATCGATTCTTTCTACCTCTATATACATTATGCTCATACATTCTTTCTCTACTTCTCTAAAACTTTCCTCGTCATCATCTATATGTACCGAATTAACAATGCTACCATTGCGGCTATTTATATTGTTTTGGGGTTCCTTACATTGAACTGTACAGTCGTAATTTTTTGCTTCCTTCACAAAATCTGTTAAATTTCCTACGCTGTCCGTTTACATATCTTCTTTTATTCTTCCGCATAAGTCTGACAAGTCTGCTATCTCTGTACATTGGCCTGTCGTTACTGTTGTTTCCGTTTGTCTTCTACAATCTTTTCCCTCTTCTATTCCATAGTCTTCTGTAATGTCTTCAATTTTTGCCTTCTTAACTACTTGATACTGCATTTAATCACATTTCACAATATGACGTGTGCATCTTTTAAAAAATCTATTCCCAAAATAACTTGATAACGCATTGTGTTTTCTGGTACAACATAAAATATTTGATTTATGACTTCATTTTCAAATTAATTAGTATAATTTTTCCAATAATAATTAATTCAGTCCTGTTTATTTCATAATAACTTGTAACTTCAATGTTTCGCCTCGGTACCACATCCTCCCTATTAAGCATATTGGGCTACCAGTATCGATCAGTGTTTCTAATAATAAAATTAAATTCTTTTCATCAGTTATTGTATATGAAATTATTTTCACAAATAAATTATCGCCTGCTTTTTAACTTCCATCCTTACGTTTCTTGGACGAACAGCACAATTTTCATTTCGTTGTTATAATATCTCGTTTTCGATTTTTAATAGATTTAGCTCTCTTCTTAACATATTTATTTCGTGTCCGAATGTACGATTTTCTTTGTCTTCATTGCACGTACAAGGTGGCGCAAAAGAAGTCATCCGATGTTGTTTGGCTCTTATTTTTTTTCTAAATGAAAAACTTCGATTCTGATTTGATTTTTGATTATGTTTATTTAGACCTTTAGAATTAATTGTGTTAAGTCGAGAAGATGATATCGGACAAATGGGCGCCGCCACAATTGATTGCCATACGGGCTCGTTTTATGGCATTTTCCATCACTTCGGCGAGCGTTTCGGGTTATAAATTCTCGCATTCGTGTCCTTGAGGGCTTCCAAGGTCTCAGGCTTGTTGATGTAAACACGGGACTTCAAAAAACCCCATAAAAAGAAGTCCGGGACCGTTAAATCAGGCGATCTGGCGGGCCAGTGCAAATCGACGAATTGTTACGCAAAAAAATAGACACAATTATTCCGCGTTCTTGGGGAGTGTATCGCTCCATGGCTTATTCACTTGTATTCTGTATCTGTCTAGTCCACAAATGTCAAAACAGATTTGACATTGGCGGCCATTTGCAAAAATGAGAGCATCTTCCAATAGGGTGATGTCTTTTGTGCCACCTTGTACATTGTTCTTGTATGACGTCATCTTTTCCGTTTAATTTTGATTTGACGCCACTTTTCCTTTTCATACAATTTTAAGGTAGTTAGGAATGCACATTCTCATTTATAAACAATGAAATTATCAATTAAAATCCACACAATCAGCTGATCAGAGCGCAAACAAATGACTTCACAACACTGCTTCTTTAAACACCAAATACATTTTTTTCAGCGTTCTATACACTAACTATCCCCGTGACGTCAGCAATTGAGACAGAGAGCAATTTTCGAGAGAGCAAAAGGCCAAATTGGCACTACCTTGTATTATTGTATCATGGATTTTGTTTACTCTAAAAGTTGCTTTCTATGCATGGTGTAAGAAATAGAGGTGGCGCCATTAGTTTACAGTTATGTGTCGTTCTCAATTTTTGACGTCATTCGCATAACAGTGTATAGAACGCTGAAATAATACATTAAGTGTTGAACATGATTTGAAAATGCATTAAGTGTTGAATATGATTTGAAAATGCATTGAAAATTGAAGAATTTGAAGAATTTTCATAGCACTGCTTCTTCAATTATCAATGCATTTTTAAATTATGTTCAACAGTAAATGCATTATTTCAGCGTTCTATACACTGATATGCGAATGACGTCAACAATTGAGAGTGAGCAAATTTCAAGAGAGTAAAAGGCCCTAGTGGCGGTACCTTGAATTATTGTACCATGCTTTCTATGCCTACTCTCAGTTACTTATACTAGAGTGTTGCCAGATTGGCTATCTTACTTAGCTATCTTATACTACTCTTAAAGTGGTTTCACACTGGTTATACACATACGTGGAACTTTGCAATATATGCAAATAGTTCTTGCAGTTCCCTTTTTCTGTCCTGATACTTATTTTAATAAAATCTTTTAAAAAATGTTGGCGCGTAAAAAAAAAAGAAAATCGAAAATGGCCTAAAAAAAGGCAACAATTACCCAGCAATGGGTAGAGTGACCAATTTCAAAAACAGCATTTTAGTTGCATTCTAATCGTATGTATATTTTCTACTACAACAACAACTACAAAATTACGTAATTTTCCCTTTTGTTGTTGTTGTTGACGAATGAAGCATTCAATGCGGCATTCGAGAAATGTACATTGGATGCCCAGTATGAAATGGATGTACATGTTTTTAATTGCATTTTCAGCTTAAATAACCGTTTGTTTTTAAAAGCAGACATACTTTTTGCATTCAATAACATTCTTAAATGCAAGTCGGTTGTTGTTAAATTATTTTTAATTTTTTAAAGTGGAAATGAATGTCGAGAATTAAATTTCGGTAATTTATAAATATGTATTAACAAAACTCGCTAAAAATTCATTTTCTATAACTTAAAGCTCAGATGATAATAATAAATAAATTTTTCTATCCACCATTGCCCGTATCATTATATCTAATATTTCGTCCTGACTCGAATTATATTTCTCAAAATATCTATAACGAAAACCTTTTAATATGGAGCTTAAAAAAAAACACATTTTGTTACTTATTTTGTAACTGTCATTCACATAGTTTCTCCCAATATAATGGTCCACATATTTATATAACCGTGTACTTTGACAAGTATTTTATCTTTATTTTTAATTCTTTCATTTCCTAATAATAGCGCACAGTTACTACTCCATGTCTTTCTACTTAAACTTGCCCTTTGTAAACGAATATTAACATTGCTGCAAAGCTCTTGCACTCTCTCAAACCATAGTACCTATTTTTTCAACACTTTCTTAGTCAATTTATATGGTAGCCTATCGACAGTATATTCAAATAAAGTTTTATGAATGTATGACAGGAGCAAATCTGGATGTAGTAGTTTTTTCTAAAAATCTAATTGCAATTTATCCACCTCATCAAACATACCAAACCCCCATACTTGAGCAGCATCGCTTTGTATAGCTCAAGTGATCGCAAATAACAACTTCCACTTGGCAGTAAGTGTTATTTGGTTTTGGAACACTTTCCACGTAGCATTCATGCTGTTTTTTGCTAGGCTGTTTCTGTCATCCACGTGGGCAAATGAACAAGGTAGTGACAATTTTTTACAGTTACGTGCTGTGACGTTACAAAAATGTTATGGTAGTAAAGGTTGCAAAAAAAAAAACGCATTTAGTGTTGAACATTACGTGAAAAAGTATTGAAAATTTATAAATTAGTGTTATGAAGTCAAAAGTTAGATTGGAAAACAAGGTGTTGTTTATTGATATTAAATATTGTTAATAAAAATACATTAAAAAAAAAAAACCAACCATTATCACATATGTAAACAATGAAATTAACATATGATAGTGCTGTTCACTATAAAAATTTACAAACCTACAATACCTTTTCACGTTATGTTCGACACTTAATGCGTTTACTATACTAATATTTTTGTGACGTCAAAAACCAAATTTCGAGGGCGAAAACGGTGAAATTGTACCCCATATATTTGTATATTCCGACTTAATTGCAATCTTCTCTCCTCCACTCCACACATTTGGCCAATCTGACTCCTCGTCTGCCTATACTACTAGATTTCGGCAGATTAACTTGCATATTCCAACTATCATAATATAACTCTAGCTTATAGATTATCCTCTATAATATGTCAATATCATCAGACAGTAATACTACGTCGTCAGCATATTAAAAGGCAGCTACAAGCGATGCGATAAGAGTAGTTTTTTTTAACAGATTGTGTTGGCTTGTAGTAAATTAGCTCTTTTCGGAAACACACACGTGAATGAAATAAACAAAAAAAAAAAAAAACAATTAAAAATGCCAAAAATAAGCGAAAAAAAGAAAATAATTGAATTAACCTCAGAAATTGGTATAAATAGTTTCATATTTTTTAATTTCCTTTCCTTTATTACTTTCTTTATTTAATTTAACCATTAATTCGGCGGTGCTGGCAATTCACAAAAAATTCATAAGGTTGGCAGGACCAAAGTTACTACGATTTCGACACTCAATCGTGTGTTCAATTTTCTACGTATGGTAACTTTTTTTTGTATGGAGCAACTATCACTTTAATTTCAACGAATTCGATTTTTCAAAAAATTTCATCGTTCACTGGGTTTAACACAATGCGTGAGGACCCTAATTATATGTATATCCGTATATAAATTTACATAATAATTCAAATATGGGTCATATAAAAAGTCTCCGCGGTTTTTTTGGTACATTTTTGATAAAAAAATTTCTTTATTCAAAATCAATTTCAATCAAGTACATATTGACCATTATTATTTATGTCCATTTTCCATTTTCCGGGTAGCTACATAATTCCATCGGTGCAGAAATTCTGTGGTTTATCAGCTAAGAACTTGGCCAAATGATTTTTAGTGGGTTTTCGGGCGTCCAATTTTTTACCATTAAGAGCGTTATGCAGAGACGGAAATAAATGGTAGTTAAGCAACCATGCTCCGTCAATTTGTTCCGGGTTATCAAAGATGTGTGTGGCCTAGAATTATCATGATGGAGGACAACTTGCTTTCTGTTGGCCAATTCTGGTCGCTCTTTCTTGATTGCTTCATCGAGTTGTGCACGGCAGATGACCAAATTGACCGTTTCGCCAAGTTCTAGCAGCTCATAATACACCATTCCCTTCCAATCCCACCAAACACTCAACATAACCTTGTTTTCCGTCAATCCAGGCATTGACGTCGTTTGTGGAAGGTCACGGGCCTTTGTCTATGATCGCTTGCGTTGGGTAATTCTCCTATTTAATCCCTTTTTCATTGCCCGTAATGATTCGCTTCGTTACGTTTCGCAGCGTTTCACTGATGTTTATTCGGTCAATTAAATTTATTTGAGATAATTCATGTTGCACCCAAACATCGAGCTTCTTTGAGTAGCCTGCTCTTTTTAGATGATTCCAAACTGTCATATGGCTGATGCTTAGTGCCTCCGCTATCGCTATCGCTATCCTGACAGCTTCCGTGCCGGTCTTGCTCCATCAGTTGCAAAATTTCATCGACTTTATCAGTGACAGGCCGACCAGTGCAATGTGCATCTTTTACATTGAAATTTCCGGAATGGGATCGAAAAAACCACTTCTGGGTCCGGCGTTTGCTCACAACATTCTCATCGTAAACTGCACAAATTTTTCGGCATGTTGCAGCGTTTTTCCCTTTTTAATAGAAAAAAAGCATCATATAGCGTATTTCTTCAGATATTTCACTCACATTCAAATCGGTACAACTTTTATCACGAGTAATGAATTACACAGCTGTTTTCACAAAATATTGCCTGAAATGTCACCTTTCAAACACGTGCTCGTTGGGCACAATCATATTAGTGTTGCCAGGTCTATGGACACCAAAACCATCTAGTTACAAAAAACCGCGGAGACTTTTTATATGACCCAATATGTTTGTTTTTCTGTATGTGTTAATATAGCCTATTTTGCCGACTAACGATCATAGCATCAAGGTAGTATGTTTTTTATTTGTTTTAATTATTTAATTTAATATAATTGTAAATTTTTTTTTCGAAACAAATAAGAAATAATAACAATAATCAATAATAATCAGCCATATCAATGGAATTCGCCAACGGTTTCGCAAACGGTTTTTGTCGAAACCTCAAAAAAACCCTCGGTGCCATAGAACAACATGAAATTTTATTTCTCGAACTTATATTAAATTCACACCAAACTACATCACGTTGATGTCTTTTTTCGATCAGACCGGATATTTTGCATCATAAATAGCTGTTTTTTTGTTTTGGTTATACACACACGTTGAACTTTGCGAGCACGTTGGCTAAATTTAAACTAAAAAGTTGTAAAAAATACATGATTTAGAACAGAGGTGCTCAAACATTGCTTATGGAATACCAATACATGTACAAGAAAACTACAATACATAGAAACGAAAAATTTTGTAAGTACACCGAAAAAAATGAAAAATACAAATTTCCTTTAATTTTTCCATAAGCCTTCCAACACATTGTCCAAATTTATGTGAACGTTAGTTGTAGACAATTTTAATAACGCTTCCAAATGTTCGTGGCTTATTCTAGATCTGTGTTTACTTATTATTTTAAATTCGAAAAAGCACTTTCGCAGATATATGTGCTACCAAACATGGAATGCACACTTAAAATTTCTTTGTAAAGTAATGGAGACTTTTCTGATTTTAAGGATTTCCAAAAGTCAATGCCTCTTAAATTAGATATTTTTAGTTCAGAATCGCATTGCAGATCACATAGTTCCATTTGTAGCTCAGGCTTCTGATCGTATATGATGCAGGTCATTGGACTATAAAAAATGGGCATCATTTGTTTGATGCACTCAAAATCTTTAAATCTTTTTACAACATATTTTTTTAAATCTTCTAAATGGCTAATGTATGTTCAAAGATAAAAGTTGTAATTTGAAATTCGTTAATAACAGTTTTTAAACAAGAAAAGTGCCACATTCTTTTGATATCTAAATCAAGTAGAAAAATATCGATCTTCTTAACAAATTAAGTCTACTAAGTCAAAAAAAATTTTGTTTGAAGTGATATATTATTGTAATTTAGGTGTGTCGTTAAATCGGTCAGAAATGCTAGATTGATATTAAATTCCTGAGATTTTATTTCATTTAAAATATCTAATTTTGTTAATTCCAATTTAATGAACTCAACAATTTCCTTTCTCAATTCAAAAAATCGCTGAAGACAATTTCCTCTACTTAACCATCTCACCTCAGTAAACATAAGTAGGTCCCCATATTGATTTTCACATTCTTCTAGGAAAATTTTCAATTTGCGGTGAGTTAATGAATTATGACCACCCCTGATTTTTTTGCACAATTTTGACTACAACCTGCATTGTGTGAACACTATTTGTCCATTTTGCACACAACGCCTCCTGATGAATCACACAGTGGAACGAAGGAACCTGTATCCCATTTCTATACAACTGTCCAATAAAGCCATCTTTTTTCCAACCGTCGCGGGTGCACCATCTATGCATATGGCTGATAATCTTGTGTATTCGGTTTTTAATTCCAACTTTCTATTTACAGCATCAAATATATCTATGCCTCTAGTATTTCTAAGGAGCGGGATCAGTGCAAAAATCTCTTCGTCTACATAAAAATTATTATCAACCATTCTGACTGCAAATATTAGTTGATTTATATCTGAAATATCGCATGATTCGTCAAGTGCAATAGAGGAGTATTTACTATATTTAAATTTTTTCTGTAAAAGAGTGAACGCATACTTGTTTATTTCTTCAATCGTTCGGGTTACTGTGTGTCGTGACAAAGAAACTTGCTCCATTGAGTCTGCCAACAAATTCCCATTTTCTCCGAAGCAAGACAACATCTCCTTACACACTTTTTTAACAAACATCCCATCAGAAAACAGTTTTAAGCTCTGAGCAATTCTTAAACTTGGAACATAAGATGCTTTTAAAGTTCCAGTGGATGATATTATATTTGATTGAATGCTAAGACGCTGAAATGTCATCAGCATAACTATCAATGTACTCCAAAATATTTTGCGCGTCGTAAACCAGAAAAGACTGGATTAGTTCCACAAGTAACTGTTCCTTGGATTCAACTGACAACCTAAAATCAACGTAATTTGCATGAAAAGTTTTGAAATGCCTTTCAATATTATATAAAGCATATTTAAACATTGTGCTTCAGCCTTAAAATTTTTGGTGAAAAAAAAAATCATTTTCACATTTGTTCTGAAATGTCTCCATTTCAAATTATTGAACGTTTGTTTTGCTTTGAAGAATCAGTTTACTTGCCGAAGTCTTTTGTAAGAATGATTTTGACTTAAAGCAGCACACTCTATTTATGCTAAATCAAATGGTGTAAGAAATAGAGGTGGCGCCATTAGTTTACAGTTATGTGTCGTTCTCAATTTTTGACGTCATTCGCATATCAGTGTATAGAACGCTGAAATAATGCATTAAGTGTTGAGTGTAATTTCAAAATGCATTGAAAATTGAAGAATTTGAAGAATTTTCATAGCACTGCTTCTTCAATTATCAATGCATTTTTAAATTATGTTCAACACAAAATGCATTATTTCAGCGTTCTACACACTGATATGCGAATGACGTCAACAATTGAGAGTGAGCAAATTTCAAGAGAGTAAAAGGCCCTAGCTTGTATTATTCTACCATGCAAATAACTAACATATGCGCAAAATGCTCTCTTTCTCTCTATCATTATAATTATAATAAGATTTGCAATTTAAAACAAACCACGATTTTTCTAAGTGCTTCCTAATGCGCAGCTGCAAATTTGTTTTCCTATTAAAACGTACGGTAAACAACAACAAAATCTACGTTATCGTAAATGTGAATGAAACGGAATGCAGAGAAGAAGCGAAACAGAAAAAAAGTTTACTTGTGTGAGTGTATTTTGAATGCGTGTGGGCAGACTATAGCTGTGTGCAATGTACGTACACAGAATGCTCATGCTATGCGTATGAGTTTTACAAAAGCAAATGAGCATGATGAGGCTTGAGTACCTCTGAGTTAAAACATTTTGCAACATATGCAAATAGTTCTTGCAGCTCCCTTTTTCATTCCTGATACTTATTTTTTTAAAATCTTTTAAAAAAGTTATCAATTTATGGTTTACTTAAAAATGTTTGTTGCCATCATCAGCTGTTTAGTGATGTCACAGACAGAAAGAGACAAAAAAAACTTGGAAATATTAGTAAAAACTTGGCCACACTGGCAGAAATTGCCAGAGTGACCATTTTTAATTTTCAAATCAAGGCACATCAATTCTTGATGTGACTATTGATCCCCATTAGATTCTACATCAACAACCCCTGAAAGACGTCATTTTCCTTGTGGTTGTAGTCGATTCTGATACGTATCAGTAGGCAAATCAATATTGATTTGATCGCCCTCGGTGCGAATCCAGTATAAGATGTTCGATTGAACAGCTGATTGATTTTTGTTTGCGTTTCGGGTGATTGGAAAGCATACAAATTCCAAATATGCATTTAATTCAATTGTTTGTTGACCAAAACACTCGAATAAGTTCATTGTTCTGTTTTCAATATTTGTATATTACATTATTTACAATCTCATCGAGTTAACTTAATAACACTTACATTTCTGCGAAAAACTTGCACTTTTTCATATTTATACTTTTCTACTTTTATTTTGTTCATTCACGACCACGTTCACATAATGCAGACATGCTACCTTTCACCAATAAGATTATTAAAACTTTTTGTTAAACTAATCACTTTCTACACATTCTTAAAACAAATTTAAAAAATCACAAATAACATTTGTACTTTATTTTATCATAGGAATAAATAGAATTGAAGACATTTTGTGTAAAATTATTCATGTTTGGTTTTATTTCAAATAAACTAAAGTAAAATGATATGTTTCTAAGCCGTATTTTTTGAAAATTCTTTAGTCGAAATATGTATTTTGAAGCGATTAATAATGATAACGTTCAAACTCAATTTCCGACTTAAGCCACTTCAACTTATTACCACAGATATATACGAATGCCTCAATTTTAATAACCTTTTTGCGAAGCCCTCCATTACCACTACACATACTTTATAGTTCATTGTGTGCAAATAATTTTTAAAATATATTTTTTTTGGTTTGTTTCACTCGAGTTAGTAACAACACTGGTCAACAAAATCAGCTTTTACTTCTTAAAATATTTTTGTGGTTCATTACTAATTTCGAATCTGCCTGCAGTTTTTTTGTGTCAGCTCTAGTTTTTAACAGTTTTCTTTGTTATTGTCTTCATATGGAGTTTGTTTCCATTATCGAAACTACCGCTTATGTTATTTATGTTATTGAAAATCTTAAGCAATATAAATAAAGATTAACAAACTCATACCTATTTCAGAAAAAGTATTTAATATTCATAATATTTTAGTAAAACAATAAAAATCACGTATTTCGTGGAAGCTAAAAAAAACACAAATAAAATATGACGGTGTTAGCTTTTATCTTGTCTTTGTATAATGAACAGTACCTAAAGATAAGTTGAAAACGGGATGAATACAGTAAAGGAAGATTTAAGAGATCATAAACAACAACAACAACATAAACACTATCTACTATTACACTCGCATTTTACTTAATTATTTCTAATGTCTATCATGTCTTTCACGAGAATGGTTTGCAAATACAATCCAATTGATTTTGTTACATATGGGGTGAATATGTTTTCCAAAAATAACGTTTCAGTATAACAGACTTCCTGAAAAAGCATATCTGGAGTGTTTCAAGCATATTTCGACTAAGCAGGCACAGCCCACAAATTGGCAAATTGGTGAAGGATCCAATATGCAATTTACACCAAAGTACATCACGTTGATTGGGTTTTCCGTTTACACCGGATATTTTGCATCACGAACAGCTGTTTTTTGTTTTGGTTATACATACACGTGGAACATGAGGCACGTTGGTTAAATAAAAACTAAAAGTTTGTGAAAAATACATGATTTAGAACATTTTGCAACATATGCAAATAATTCTTGCAATTCCCTTTTTCATTCCTGATACCTATTTTATTAAATTCTTTTAAAAAAATTGACAATTTATTGTTTACTTAACAATGTTTTGAGTCATCAGCTGCTGTTTAGTGATGCGACAGGTGGAAAAACACAAAAAAACTTGGCAACACTGCAGAAATGTCTAGAGAGACCATTATTAATTTTCATATCAAGGCACATCAGTTCTTGATGCGACTATTGATCCCCATCACATTCTACAACAACAACCCCTGAATGACGTCATTTTCCTTTTGGTTGTTGTCGAATCTGATACGTATCAGTAGGCACATCAATGTTGATGTTGATGTGCTTTGGAGTAAATTGCATACAAATTTCCACGATTTAATGTCAGACATTAAGAAGAATGCATGGGATTCGTTTGATTGGGTTATTCAAAATTTCTTAGGTAATAGAAAGAGCGATGATTACGTTAAGCGCCTTGAAGAGATGCTGACTCACTTCCAGCATCTTGGATGCAACATGAGTATCAAAGTAAAAGTAGCACTTTCACGTATATAAATTTCCAGAAAATCTTGGTAATTTCAATGAAAAACAAGGAAAACGATTTCACGAAGACACACGCAGTATGGGAGAGCGTTATCACGGAATGTGGGATGCCCATATGATGGTTGACTATTTTTAGAGCTTACAAACGGTTCTACTTGACGCCATTCATTCACCAAAATTATATAAAAGAACATCTTTTAGAGTTTCATTAACCTGAAACGAAAAAATTGAATTGAATTGAAAAATGTGTATTTTGGAGGAAAGTTTTAATTTTGACTTAAAAAAATTGAGCTGTTACAATAAAACTGTTATTTTTGCCGTAATCAGATATTACCTAGAACATACATAAAATCCCATGAAAATTTTTCTTGTTGGGCAGTGTTATTGATCAGCTCGATGAGACGAGCTAACTATGTCTATTTGCCCGCCTGTATGTATGCAAACTAGTCCCTGATTTTGCACGATATTTTATTTTTGCCAGACGCTACACAATTATCGAAATCAGAAAAATCGGACCTGTAGGGAGGATTACCTCCCGTAAAAGCCCAAATTCAAATTAATTTGTGTCTTCTAGAACTGAATTTTGGACACTATGAGTGCCTGACCCATTTTCACTAACCATGTAAATTTCAGGGTTGTTTTACTGGATAGTTTAGCTCCCGATATGTGTGCTCAATCACAGGAGGGTTATGTATTCATAATTCTTTCAGATCACCAATAGTCACATGTAGATGGCACTAAATAAGTGTATGGCTTTACCCTAAACGTAAGACAAATCAAAAATAGCCATTTCACACTGAGTATTCAATGCTGCTTTAACACAAAGTATTTAGATTATATTTTGTGTCTTCGGAACAACTATTTTTTGTTTTGGTTATACATACACGTGAAACTTTGTGCGCCCGTTGGCTAAATTAAAACTAAAAATTTTTGAAATATACATGATCTCGAACATATTGCAGTATATGCATATAGTTTTTGTACATCCCTTTTTCATTCCTGATACCTATTTTATTAAAATCTTTTAAAAAAAGTTAACAATTTATGATTTACTTAAAAATGTTTGTTGCCATCATCAGCTTTTTTATGTTCCTCACGGTTGTTGCTGTCCCAAAGATCGAGCAGAGTGTTGTCAGAAAACTCAAATGTCACTGTAAATGCAATTTATTCAAAATGGTGCATAAATGTGCAAGAAAGATTAATAACACAGAAGACTGGGGACTTTTACAAATAATCTGCCATTATTAATTGATTGCGCTTATATGGGCTACCGAGAACAAGCGACGTCTGAAGCGCCATCTGTGCCTAAATTTGTTTTTGCTAATGTTGGGCGGAAATTGAGCACAAGTGTTGTGGTGCGTAGTATACTTTATGACCGCTTCCCCTTGCTCTCGCTACTGTGCACCACTCAACTGCACATTTTTGTTCTTTTCCTCAATTGTATTGCAGCTGTATTGCACAAAATTTCGCCTATTATTGCGAGCAGATTGGTGGGGGATTAAAGGTGATTTTGGATGAAAATAGGAAGTGTTGTTGGGATTAGGAGGTTATAGAATGACGGGAAAAATTAAGAAGATGGAAAAAGCGCAGGTTCAGTTCGTCGCCACTGGGGCTCGAACCTGCGGCCTCCGGGGTAGTAGTCTAGTGTGCTTACCGCTAGGCTACAGAGGATCAACCTTGCGGGAACTAGCTGATGCCAAGATGGGATGGCGCTAAAACAACAGCCCAGAATCGTGTGCGATGGAGAAGCCTTGTGGAAGCCCTATGCTGTAACCAGGAGTTTAAAAGGAATATAAAAGAAAAAAAATGCGCTACGAAAATAATACTCCACGGATCACGTCGATTTCTATATTAAACTTGGTTTATTTAATGAAATTCTTCTTATTTTCTCTCTAAATAAGAACACAGAAAACAAGAATAAAATCGGGGCAGGTAGTATCGATACACTACCGTAATTGTTTTTGCGTGAAAACGTTTTTCATGAACCATTATTCTTTAAGCAAAGTCGAAAGTCTAGATTTTTTCGATACATATGTACACATGTACAATATATGTTAAGTAAACTAATACAGTAATTTGTAAACTGTAGAAATTAGTAGTAGTTTAATTGTCGGATATCGATTCTGTCCCTAACATATGTTTACATGTACGTATCAAACAAGTCATCTTTTGTAAAACATATTTTTTTGTTAATTCTTTGTGCATCAATATAAAACCAATTTTCTTTTAAAGTGTTGCACAATATACTACAAAGTTTGTTTTGCATAAGTGATAGTAAATATGTTTAAACCAATTATACCAAGAATAAGAAACGCAAACAGACATCGTTTGCATTAGAATGATTAAACCGAGAAAAGAAAATTTTAATTGGCTAGCAGGTGTAATTTAATTATTTAAATTTATTTCATTTAACACAGGGTAATAATGGGAGAAACATGATATGTAAGGTTTGCATGTCAATTGCATGTCGCGCGCGTAGGTTAGATCTAGACACGACCCGACGCAATCATTGAAAATGTCTATACACACACGCACACATACGCCTGAACTTATGTCTGCTTTGACTATTTCATTTTATTCTTGCCCATAAACATACTCACACATACATCTATCTTATGTCTGCTTTGACTATTTCATTCTTCTCTTTTCCAAACACCCCCCACCCCACCTCTTGCAATTCTTCAAAGGAACACTGAGCTTGACCATACACATACTCACATATACACCTTAAATTAAAAATATTTAATCTACAAAGGGGCAGAACAGTATAACATCATTAACGAATTCCAAACAGGCTTTAAAAGGGGATACTCAACGGTGAATAGCATATATAACCTGTCAAGTATTGTGTACATAAAATTAGCAGAAAACATAAAAATTGAAGCCTTCTTTGTTGACTTCAAGGCTGCTGATATAAGCGCATCATGACCTCTCCTCTTAAGCGTACCATAATAATATATTAAAAACAAAGGCGACAATTTTCGAAAAATTCCGAAAGAGCGGCATATTGTGGCATGTATTCCCATTTTAAAAACGTTTTCACGTTAAAAATCATGGAGTAAGCCTGGTCATGCATCAACTTCAACGATCAAACCGAATATTCATGGCAAGAAGGTAATGTTGTGCATCTGGTGGGATCAGCTCGAAGCGATCTACTATAAGCTGCTCCAGCCTAACGGAATCATTACAAACAGCAATTGATGCAATTGAGCCGATCATTGAAGCTCAAATGACACGACAAAGTGATTTTGCTTCACGACAACGCACGACCATATGTTGTTAAGGAAACTTTGGAGGCACTAAAATGGGATGTCCTACCCCACCCGTCGTATTCACCAGACATTGCTCCTTCCGACTACCAATTATTTCGGTCCAAGATTCATGGCCTGGTCAAGCAGCACTTCACTTCTTTCGAAGAAGCCAAAACATGGGTCGAGTTTTGGGTAGTTTCAAAAGACGAGGAATTTTTCCAACGCATAAACCGTATGCTACCTGAAAGATGGGAAAAAGTCGTAGCTAATGATGGACAGTATTATGAATAAAATACATTGCATCAGTTCCTTGAAATAAAAATTCAAAGTCACTTAAAAATCCCTTAAAACTTATTTGTACACCAATAAGTTAACAGACTGGAGTAGTAACCTTTTTCAATTTTACATACCAATCATTAGTAGTTTTAAGGATACCTCGATCTGGAATTACGCCTTTTGTGCCAACAGTTTCTCCAAATCTGATTTTTACTATAAATGCTGCTAGATCATCCGGAACTTTTATGTAGACACTTTCATTCAGCTCTCCGTTTAGGCACGCTGTTACAACATCCATTTGATGGATTTCTAAATCATTTTCAGCTGCAATTGTTGCTAACAACCGTACACTCGTTGTTCTTGCAACAGGGGAATATTTTTCGTGAAAGTCTACTCCAGGTCTCTGTGCACACCCTTTAGCTACCAGTCTTACTTTCTTTGTGTTATCTGCTTTGTTGTTTATAACCAATTTTCTCGATATAATCTTTATATTTTCAGGTTTTTCCACAATGTCTCATGTTCTATTTCGTGCTTGTGCTAAGTATTTGTCTTCTAACGCCTTCTTCCAAGCCGTTTTGTCTGTGGGTCTATTTCATTTAGCTCATCAAATTCATTCTTGTTCATGAGAAATGTCATTTCACATTCCTCAAAAACTTATTTGGCTGCATTTTTGCTGTCTTCATTTCCACTCTGTGCTTCAGATTCCTCTTCCTTTGACAGGTTTGGATCTGGTTGATTATGTACTTTACGTGGTCACCCCTTTCCCTGTTTTTACTAATTTTGGACACCCTATGCCACGATTTCGCTCTATTTCTGATTTTGAATCTTCAGTTTCTGTTTCACCGATTTCATTGTAAGTCATATCATAGTTAAGGAATTCATTGTCATCGCCTTGAAACCAACCTTGCTCAAAAACCTGACATCTCTGCTTATGATAACGACACGCTTCTTTGTCAAATAAAGCCTTTATGCTTTCGATTCAACAGAAAAGCCAACAACTATACGAGTACATTCTTCTGATCGTGATTCGAATTTACCTCTACTTTTCTTCTTTTCCAAAACATATGCTTTAGAGCCCAAAATTCGGATGTGTGCAACCGTCAGTATTTATCCCGTCCACAACGTATATCGGATCGGTCCATCTTTTGTTCCGATTGGACCTCTTTTTCGTATGTAACAGACTTTGTTGATCGTTTCGGCCCAAAAAACTGTTGGTGCTTTAGCTTCTTTCATTCATTCTCTCAGCGTTCTATTCATTCTCTCAGCGTTCTATTCATTCTCTCAGCTATACCGTTTTGCTGTGGAGTGTACGTTGCAGAAAATCCACGCTTGATGCCATTCGATTCCATGAATTTGTTAAATTCTTTGCTGTTGTATTCTGTACCGTTGTCCGTTTGGAGAGTCTTTAGTTTGTTGGCTGTAAATGTCTCTACTGCCGGCTTATATTTTTTAATGATTCAAATACTTGACTTTTAGACTTTATAAAGTAGATTTCAAAATATCTTGTATAGTCATGTATAAAGGTAACAAAGTATTTTGCTCCTGAAAATGAAGCCGAGCGCATGTGGCCACACAATTTACTATGAACGATCTCTAATTGTTTATTCGTCCTTTTTGTAGTTCCTTTCTGAAACGCTGTTGCAGTTTGTTTCTCGGTTATGCACGTTTCACAATCCCGTATCATTTCCCTTAGGTTGAACTTTAAACCTGCACTAGATTATTTTTGTTCATCTCTCTAAGATCATTAGAATTTACGAGACCCAACCGCTTATACCACAAAACTATGTCGTTTTCGATTTCAAAAACCGTTTCACAATTATTTGCTTTATATCTCTCACTTTCTAAGGAATATAGATTTCCAATTCGTTTGGCGTTTAAATGTACTTTTCCGTTACGTAAAATATTCGCATTATTCTTTCTAAAATGTACTTCATAGCCTTTTTCGGAAATTTTGGCCACAGACAATAAGTTTTGTCTTAGATCAGATACAGCACACGGTTTTTTTTTTTTAAATAGTTTCTTTCTTGCTGCCATTTTCTACTTTTATTTTAACATTTCCTACTCCACTGATCGTAGTTGTATTTTCAACGGCTAACTGTAAAACTTTATTTCTTTCTTGTAATGTATCGAAGCTATCGAAATCCATGCTCATGTGTGCTGTACAGCCACTATCAAGACACCAATAGTTTTCTATCTCTAATGTTATTGAGTTCGCTTCGTATCTCTTACATACCTTTAATGCTGTATTTACTTTTTCTTCATATTCAGTCTCTTACGTTTGCTCTTGCCAGCAATTTCGTGCGAAATGCCGTTTTGCCACAGTTGTAACACTTTTTGTTTCTTTTCGCATCAACGCCTTTATTCATTGTTCGTAGCGCTCTCTGTGCGTTTGCTCTCATTGCGGCATTTTCTTTATTCTCCGCGATGCCGCTTCCTCAAATATCGTAAAACATAAGACGTCTGGCGCCGGTAATTCGTTGCGTGTCTCTAATGCAAACGTTTCATATGACTCAGGAAAGCTATACATTAATAACATTGCTAACAATCAATACCTTGAAATCTTTTAATTTTTTCACTGCTTCGGAAAAATTATGAATATGGTCATGAACATTTTCGCTTTCCTGCATAGGTACTAAGGTTACTGTTTCGTCAACAATCTGGGGTTTATTCAGTAGCCGTTTGGAAGTCAGCAAACGCTATGCTGGCCTTACAGAATTGAAACTCTTTATTCCACTTTTTTATCATACCTTAAAGACTAACAACTCATATATATCTAACACTAAGCCATAGTTAAAGATTAGCTTTATATAAGAAAAGATAAGCGATAGCGTAATAAAAGCTATGAAAATAGGAGAGCATAAGGAAGAAGCACCTGCCTTCTTCCTCTTCTGAAGTTCTTCTATTACACTGATAAACAACATACTTGACCCAACAAGTAATAAGCAGAGCAAACATCCTCCCCACGGTGGAACTGCGTTCCAAATAAGTTAGACATATTCGTCAATGGGCATCGGACAGAGCTTGTGGGTATTGTGCTTGAACACGCCAGCCTTCGTCTTTAGTGTTACCACTCGCACGCAACCATCGGCACCAGCATGCCCTAGAACCCATTGACCTGAGGCATGTAGTCTTCGGCTATCAGCACCAACCTTCTGTTCTCAACGTTTTGACTTGTCGTTGACCATTTCACCCCAGTAAATATTCGCGTGACCACTGGCGCCATAACTGCACCAACAAAATTCGCTTCCAGCGGTTAGCCAACGATAATTTAAACAAGCTCTCCCATAGCTCATAGCCAAGAAATGTCCAGCTGTGGGAACCTCGAAGTCGTTCGCGAAAGATGTGAGACTGCACTTGGGCCGCGAGCTCATGATCGCCTCTACTTGACAGACAGCGGTGGTTAGCTCCTCATAATTAAGTTCGACTCCATTAATTTAGTTCACCAAATGACGCTTTTCTACTTTCACTGCACTTTACAGCCCACCGAAATGGGGTAAACGGGGTGGTACGAAGTGAAATGCAACTCCCACCTGGCTAAATTTCTTCATTATCTGTGACTTGTTGGGTTCATCATGGAACTGTTGAGCAACTCCTTTTACTCTCGGCAAGCTCCCATAAAATTGGTTGCATTGTCACAAAAGATGTCACTGCTAAGTCCTCATCACGCAAAGAAAGTAGCGCTCGTGCTGAGGTTCGACACGACCTAAATGTGGCAGGCCTTTGTAACGAAGCACACAAAAAGGCATAAGTATGCTTTAACGGACCTTTTCCTCGAATGTTAAAATGCATGTTGATAGGTGCAGCAAAATCCACGCCGCTACGCATCAAGTGTTGAATGTTCCCGCGGACCCGATAGGAAGGAGGGTCTGCCATGCATTTCCGAGCGAGACATGGCCTCTGGAAACATGCAACGCAACTTCTTACCGTCTTCCAATATTTCTGGCATACAAACGCGCATAAAGCTGGCGATCCTGCATGTAAATTAACCTGATGCATATATCTCATCAGCGACTTCACAGTTGAGTGATCGCCAGGCAACGATACTAGATGTCTCACCACAAATGGTACGTTAGCCTTCGATAACCTTCCATGAACTCTAATTATTGGGACCTTTGAGCTTAAATCAATGAATGGTGAAAATTATTGAACATTCGCTGCTCTTATCAGTATGCCTTCTCTTAATGCCTCGATCTTTGTCGCAAACGACGCTGCTTGGTCATTGAACAGTATATAAAGCAATTCACCTCGTAACTCCAAAACCGTGAGTACCTTTCGCGAATCCGATTTCTTGGAGTAATCATTACTACATCTCCACCTGTAAATAAAGCTAAATACACACTGCAACCTTAAAAAATTGTTAAATTGTAAATACGATAAAAAATTTTCCACCAATTGGGGACTTGAGACTGACAAAGCGAATTGAATCTTTAGCTGCTCTGGTATCTTATCCGTACCACCTTTTCAACTACATTCTGGCCGGCACAGCAAGGAACCCGGGACAGTTGAACCAAATGACATTGCTTGATAAACTCAGTGGATCCGTTTCGAGCGATACAACATCAGCTGGGTTCATTTTCGTGGCAATCTTAGTTCAAGCAGTTATGTTTGGCATTTCCTTAATTTGTTCTACTCGATTTGCTACAGACGTGGTCCAACGCCTCGAAGGAGCCGACAACCAATTCAACACAATTTCTGAGTCAGTACAATATGTGATTCCTTTTACGCGCTCGGAACCGCAACTGACCACCTTCGCTACCAACTGGGTTACCAAAAAAGTAGCTTGAAGCTGCAGCAACTTATAGTATTCAAATTTCAGTTCGATACGTCAAAAAACACAAAACTTTTTCTATTAAGAACTTTAATTTAAATGGGGGTTTGTATGGGAGGTACCCCTCCAAGTGGTCCCATTTGGCTGATTCAGACAAATGTGCAGCATATCGTAAAAAGAAATTTAGAATTTATGACATAAAAATCGACAATTCGCCCATAGTGCACTGGCGGGCCATTGTCTTCGCATTTCCAGAATCGTTCAACAATTTTCTTCAATTCTTCTCCATCTGATTATTCTCTTCCACAATCGCAGATAGAGAATAATTGCTGTTACACTTACATTCACCTACTACAATCCATCCCATCAGGGATTTTTGTAACAGCTGTAAGAAGTTTGAAAAATATGTCAAAGCGTAATAACATCTCTATTCTTCCTGCCAAGTGAAACTCTGGATCTGCTAGCTTAACATTCTTTGGGAGATTCCAACTGTCCACATTAGTTGGTGTATTTGGTGCATATTGGTTTATTTGAGGCAAGACGCAGAAACTTTCTTCCACCTCGAAATTTGTCAACCTGGACTTTATTTGTAGCTTAACTTAGCCCAGGATTCCAGCATGTGACTGTCCATGCCATGTACCACGAGATTACTCTGTTCTACCTTCATATGTTACTTCGATACCATCAGAACCCTTAACCAATGCCACGGCAGTTGCTAGAAAGCTAGACGAGCGATTCGGCAACAGTGCACTGTGTAAGGAACTCGTATTAGCTGAACAGCTTTCGTCGTTCTTAGTTGACAGGCTAAACTCATATTTTGCGTCTTTTGAAGTGCCGCGATGCAACAATTTGTGATGTGCCCCATTGCACAAGTTGCAGCACACTGCTAAACATTCCTTCATGAAATGTCTCTTGCTGAAACAAACAAAACGAAGCGACCTACTCTTAACCTCTTGATAACGCTGAGTGGGAGAGAGACGTGAGAACTCTGCACAATCCTCTGAACACAAATGGCATCCCCTTTTTTCTCCAGTGTTCACAGTAGCCACCAACACCGACTTGTGTTTTGATTTTCCGACCTTCCATGCATTTATTCTTGATTTCCACAACTAGTAAACCGATTAATTAGGAACTTCGATAAATTGGACCAAGCAGATAGCTTCTGACCATCCCAGGCACTGTTCCACTTATCAAAGGTCTCCTCATCTAGCATGAACCATACCAACTGTACTACAATAACATCTAGGATTTCGTCAACAGAGTCTTTAGATTCCAACGCCGCCAACTGCAGATTCACATTGTCTACTAATCGCATTAATGATTCTGAATTCACTTGATTGCACCTTTTTAAGTCAAACAATTCACGCACATGAGATTGAAATATAATTGATCAATTCTCGAACCGATCCTTTAAAATACGAATAGCCTTAGCATAATTGGCTGCTGTTAATTCCAAAGATTCTATGGCACTCAATGGTTTTTGACTTAGACTCGACCCTAAATGAATAAACTTAGTTAGCACGTATAAGTCTGCATCCGAATCTTTCAACGCAACGTGATACCAACTAGACCAGTCTATGTACTTGCCTGATAACATGGGCAATTTCACCTTAGGCTGCATACTAGACCGCGTCACTTATGATGAATTTAAGTGTAAACCAGCTAGTATGGACGTATTCCCCCATTGTGCTTCTTCGGAACCTTAATTTCTGAGTCTAGATTGAGAAAGACAGCTTAAAATTTTCGCCTCAACCTCACAGTACACATCATTATATATTTGTCGAAAGCTACTCTCGTTCATATCACTGTCTTACCGAGCCTCTAATTCCGACGAAGTCATTGAAGCACAATTTTTTAGTAGTAGGATATGAGTTATTTGAATCCGATTCCTTTCCTTTCATAGGTGCCATCATTCTAATCAATTAATTTACCTAATACTGAATCAAGTTCATCAAATTTGTGTAAATTACTATCCTTAATGTCAGCCATTAAAATAATAACACTTGGAATCTATTTACTACAATATTATAACAATAAGAAAATAAATGTTAAAACAACAGCAATCAAAATATTAAACGTGCCTAACTTTCCATAAAAATCCAAAAATCAGAAAAGCAAACAGAGCAAAACAACCAAACAAAACAAAAATGTTTGCGTACGAAAATTTAATGTAATGCTTTAATTAAAGCAGAGCATGTAAAATTATATTGGAGCAAAGCAGATATACCGAAACTGAGTATACGAAATCATAACATTGCTTATGTACACATGTATGTATTCCCTTTTCAAAATATTGAAATGCGGTACTTATATACATAAGCATATAAGGTATTTATCACAGGCACAAATACGAGTGGTACTATTTATATTTCGGGAATAGCAAATAATAACAAACATTTTTAAATGAAAACGGCTTTACTGTATTTCACCATGATGATCAATGCACTTTTGCATTCGTTCAAACCATTTGTAATAGCAGTTTTTCCATTCCTCTTGAGACACTTCCAAAACATGGTTTTTGAATGCTTCAACTGCTTCTTCGGCGCTCGTAAATCGTTGACCACGCAGATTACCTTTGATATTCGGGGACCTGTTTGACAAGATGTTTGAGAGCTCGCATTGTCATGATGGAGAATGATTCGTCTCTGGGGGGTTGGTTTTGCGTATTTCTCCGAAGATTTCCGGCAAACAAATGGTCGTGTACCACTCAGAATTGACCGTCCTAAGTTGCTCAAGCGGAACAGTGGCCACATGACCCATTCGGCCGAAGAAACAGGAGACCATTTGGCACGCAGTGCTTCGAGCGCAAACAACTTTTGTTGGATTTGGCTCGTCTTGGAACACACAAACCGTCAATTGCTGTTTTATGTCCGGTTCACACGCATATATCTATGTTTCGTCACCTATCACGATTTTATACACGTCTTTTGAAGAACCACCGACGAACTTTTTAAGCATTTCCTTACACCAATCGTCGCGAGACTTTTTTTGAGCTATTGATAAATTGTGGGGTATCCAACGACTGCAAATTTTTTTTACAATTGAAATGTTTATGTGCGCTTGGAGAGTATAAAGCTCTTTGTTGCCTCTGTTGCTCCCATCCATTACGTATATGTTATCATTAGATCATGCGCATGCGCCAACTACATTTCCTTTTAGTATGACAGATCGTTATATATAAAATTCGAGTGTACCGAATTTTGTGAATCTTTTTTTTCCTAAATGGCTGGAGCGATTTTGATGGTACTTTTTGTTGTATCCCGACGTATATTAGTGCGTGATGCTGTTCTATGTGTAACTATAGTACAATTTGAAAAATCTGACGAAACAATTAAGAGTTAATATTGACCTTATTATCTGATATATTTGACAAAGGCGACTTGACTGATTTTAAAATTTGTCTCTAAGCTTTATATCCAAAATATAATTCACTAATTTCTCGACAACTGCGAGTCTTCTCCGCACCAAACTTCACAGGAACACTCTGCAGACTATGTGAGAGTTTCACAGAAAAATCAGTTCAGCCGTACTCAAGCGATGTGCTTGGAAAACATTAGGCAAATGAGTATCTGTTCATAAGAAAATGCAAAATCCGTAATTTAAAAATGAGTGGTAGGGGTACGACCTATTCTCATACCTACCCAAAATACAAAAAAAATTCATAAAAATCGGTCGAGCCGTTTCGGAGGAGTTCATACACTAACACCGTGACGTGCACGTGATAGAGTGAAACTTCTTAAAAACATACAGAGAGAGAGAGAGAGAAAGATCACCTCAAAACGAATACAACATTTGCTTACAAAATATTCTGTCCAGTTTAATTAGCTATGTCTGTCTTTCAGTCTGTCTGTCTGCCTATCCGTCTGTATATTCCTTCTGTTTTCTTTGGCGTGTGTAAATGTTGTTGTTGTGTATACGTTTCCCGTTTGACCCATTTGGTTGCTTTTTTCACTCAAAATTTTACACAACATTTTTGCCCAATTTTCATTTCACAAACCCGACTGCAAAAAATGCAATTTAATAGTAATGCACAACGCGCGAAAAACATAACCCTTCTTGACAGTCGGGTAAAAAAGTACGGTAATCGCTTATGTTTTGTTTTTTTTTCTAAAATTGCTTGATGAAACGTACTTTAAAGATAAAAACTGAGTCGTGGATGTGTCGTGGACACGGCCATCCGTTTTGTTTGAATACGTATATGTGTGCTTTATTCATTTTTGAAATCTAAAAAGTCCTCCGGATTATCATGTTTTATTTGTAATGACAGGTTCAATAATTAAGTAAACAAATAATTACTTTATAATTTTATTAATAAACTAAAACTTTTTTTGGATTCTTGAAATATTTTAGTGATTATGTACTAATTCGGGGTCGCTGATTTCAAATCTGCCCTTAGTTTGTTTCTGCCAGCTCTAGATTTTGAAATACACATACTTCTTTCTTTTTTTTTTCTTCACATCGAGTTTGTATGCATAGTTACACTACTACTAATGTTGTTTATGTTATTGAAAATCTTTAACATTAAATTCTAATAAAAAAGGGTTTGATATTTATAATTTGCTAGTTAAAAAAAGTCACTGAGGTGTTGTGGGACACCCCTTTCTGCAGAAATTCAAGTTGTATTGTTTATTTTTCTAATTTCTGATGATCTGATTTATTTTTTTTTTTTTTTTTTGACTTATTGAGCTGAAATTTAGACACTATGAGTGTCTGATCCGTATTCACCAACAATGTTAAGATTCTAGGATTACTGGATCGTATAGCTCCCGATATGTGATTTCAATACACCATGGCCATGTGCCATCTACATTTCAGACTGGCATTCATGCGCCTGCTATATTTCGTTCTAACAGTCATGGGCGATCTACAAAACAAATGTTTCATTCTAAAAGTAAATGTAGATGGCGCGTGCGCATGAGCATGTTCTCGTGAGAACATGTACTTTATGCATGGGAGCGATAGAGGCGACAATCGATTTTATCCACACACAAAAATTGTACTAATGCACACACACACACACACACAAAATAAGAATTATGCACGCACACACACAAAAATGGGGAAAATGTACGCACACACACACACAAACACACAACGCAATACTATCCGCGGTTTTTCGGCATCATTTTTATTTTGAATTTATTTTATTTTATTTTTAATAAACAACTCAACTCGCTGTGAGCAGGAGTTGATCCTTCGATGGTTAAATCGTGGGCCATAATTTATCCCACTGAACCAAAGTCTGCTTTATATTTGACTTGACAAAGTACAAATATAATAATTTTAATTGTCCAATAATGCGAAATAAATAAATATATTTTTATTCCTTGCCTGATTCGCGAACTTCGATCCGCTGAGAGACAAGCTTTCACCCGATGCACCACAGACGATTAATCAAATCTGCTGTCTAATTTTTAAGTGATTCTTTAAGCTTTCTTTAACCGCATTTGCGCAAAAGATTTTGGTTATTATTTATTATAATTTATTACACTTATTATAAATATAAATAACCAGAAAGAAGGCTATCATTGGCTATGCCAATAATTTAATACTCTTCACGTTCCTCCGAGTTGCATCCAACCTTCCTTTCTTAGCATCACATCAGTTTGAGTGGCAATTTTATTATACTTTTATTCTTCATAAGTTTCTCATTTCATTTGGGTTTGTATGGGAGGTACCCCTCCTGGTAACCCAGGGATCATGAAATTTACATGGTTGATGAATATGGATCAGAAACTTATAGTGTCCAAATTTTACTTCGATACGTTAAAAAACAAGAAACTTTTTCTTACAGGAATATTAATTTCAAGGGGGTTTGAATTGGAGGTACCCCTCCTGGTAACCCTTGGATCGGTTGATGGATATAGATCAGAAACTTATAGTGTCCAAATTTCAGTTCGATATGTTAAAAAACACAAAACTTTTTCTAATAAGAACATTAATTTAAAGGGGGGTTTGTATGGGAGGTACCCCTAGTGTTCCGATTTGGCTGATTCCGATAAATGTGTACCGTATGGTAAAAAAAAACCTAATTTCAGCTCTCTAGCTAAAAAACTGAGGGACTAGTTTGCATACATACAGACAGACAGACGGACATAGCTAAATCAACTCGTCTCATCGAGCTGATCACAAATATATATACTTTATGTGGTCTGCGATATCTCCTTCTGTGTGTTACAAACTTCATGACAAACTTATAAAAAAAAGAATTGTATACTTTCCATTAATACTTTAACAAGACAAGCAAACAGTTTAACAC